>SSNQ01034200.1:356293-363793 GCA_006942095.1 Nothobranchius kuhntae | reverse complement strand
ATTACGGCTCCAGCTCGCTGTTGTTCAGGAAACGATGTGTGTGTGATTAGAAATAACCCAAAACTGTAAACCATTAAAACGCATCTTATTTAGTCGGTCCTTATCAAACTACTAGTCACATCCCCTGAAGGGGGATGAGAGTATTTTAACAGTCTAACGTGGACTGGGGAATAAAGCTGAAAATAGGGCAGAAAGATAGTCACAACTGAAGCTCTGAACAGCAAACTGAACAAGTCCTTTCAACAGGATCTTCTGTTCTCAGAACATAAACCAAACCACGCTAAAGTTGATCAAGGGAGGAGGACTGAGTCCACTAAACAAGTAAAGTCGAGGTTCTCTACCAAAGTCTCGGGTCCAAAGTGACTGTTTCCTGAAAATGTCATGAATTTAGTTTTGTTTTCATTTAATGATAAGTTATAATTGAACCACTTGTCGTTTAAAACCAATTGGTTTTCTACCACTTGCAGTAATCCATTTATGTCTTTCCCTGTACAAGAGGAGTTTGTGTCATCTGCAAACATGATAATATCCAAGTTGATGCGGACAATATGTCATTCAAATAAAACATGAATAAGTTTGGTCCTGGAATCGAGCCCTGCAGCACATTTTACTTTATCGAGCTGCAAACCCTTATCCCCTAAGGGCCTGTGGTGACGCTAGTGTCACAAACATCTGTAAAATAGCTTCTTGAGTCAAATATTCAGGTTTGAAAACCCAGAGTGACATTCCATCCATACACTTATTTAAAATGATTCTACTTCTTTGCAGTATTAATGGGTAATTATTGACAGTTACATACTGGGCTGCATGGTGGCACAGTGGTTAGCACTGTTGCCTCGCAGCAAGAAGGTTGCAGGTTCGAAACTCGGCTACGGCCTTTCTGCGTGGAGTTGTGTGTTCTCCCCATGCATGCGTGGGTTTCCTCCGGGTACTCCGGTTTCCCCCACAGATCACAACATTCCCTATAGGTCATAAATTGTAAGTCACTTTGGATAAAAGTGTCTGCCAAATAAATAAACATAAACATACTGAAATCTGGTACTTAAAAAACTTTGCAGCCATTGACGTGTTTTTCGCGAAGACCGCAGTATTCCAATTTTAAGCAGTTGTGTATGATCTATTAAATGCCTTGCTCAAGTCAGTTAAAACACCCACTCCATTAGGTTTCTGATCAGCTGCTTTTACAAAATCCATAACTAGTAATGAAGGTAACCCTTTTTTCCTGAAGCTGTATCGATGAGGATTTAAAAGATCAAACTTATTCGTAAACGCTTCAAGTCGAATTTCAAAAGTTTCTCTAGTATCTTTGAGAACTGTGTTTGTGAAGGGATACAGTAGGTCTGCAGTTGCAAGCGAGTGTCTTGTCACCACTTTAGTAAACAGGAACAACTCTGGCTACTTTTCATTTGTGCAGGAACTATACCACTCTGAAGGATTCATTGCAAATGTAAATAATAGGTTCAGCGATGCAGTGCATGACTGTCTTTATGAGAGATCTGTCTATCCCATGATCATCTGAGGACGTTTTACTTTTAAATATGTGTACTACTAGTGAAACATCACTAGGGCTTGCACCACTCACAAACATCAGACTCGTTTTCTTCATTATTTCATGGTTGATGTCAACTTTTAGCACCTTTTCAGCTAAATCAGGGCCAACATTCACAAAAAGTTTATTAAAACCATTATTTTTATCATCCTCATTGTTAGTCATTATACCTGCTTTTTTATTTGCTTTTAGTGTGTTCAACACCATTCAGGTACCCGTGATGCTTTTTATGTTTAGGTATAGCTGGTGATAATATTCTTTTTAATGCTTTCTTATTATTGTGGTTAATTGATTTTTGTATTCCTTATACTGTTTCTCTTTTTCCTTTGTTGGATGTGTAATAAAATCCAAATACAACAACTTATTTCTTTTGTACAAGCCCTTTTCAAACCCTTGCAAATCCAAGGTGAGGACCATTTATTAAAAAAATACTTATATTTCTCAGTCTGAAGGTCACAGAAAATACTTCTAAAACTACAGAACTAATATAAAGTAGAAGCATTGTTTTGTTAAAAAAAATAAAAAAAAATATATATGCTTTTAAAGTCTAGTAAAACAAGATAAATGGGGAAGTAATGTTTGCTTAAAATGTAAATTAGTTGGAAACTATTATGATGGAACTGTGTTTGGCAGTGGTAGGATCAGGACTATAAAAGGTGATGCACCAGCCGACGCCCAGTTTTAGTAATCAGACAATCACAGGTACCAAACCTTGGCCCGTGTGAAGCACTTTTGCTTATGTGGCAAGCCTGTGTGGAGCTGGCAGAGTCTTGATTTAAGCAGCAGGAAGGCAGCTGGTAAGAGAGAAACTTAAGAAACTTTATTGCTGGAGTTGTTTTCTGGTTGGCTGTAGCTTAGCCACCGGCCTACTAGCATGGTGATGTGGCATGGCCTTATTGTTTGACATCAATAGTTTGCTCTGCAAAGCACTGTGTTTTAAGACTTTGTTAGCAACATTTGATAGACTTTGTCATCTGCTTTTGTAAATTTTAGATGGATTGAGCTAAAAGTTTAAAACCATTGATTAATTTAAAACAATAAACATGTTTAAGATATTTGCACTGCATGAATTAGAGAATTAAAAGGTTGTTTAATTTTGCGTAAATTATTAAAACATTTGAATATTTAAATAGTTAAAATAAAAAAAAATGATCTTGAAGTGATGTACTATTTTGTTGGTTCTCAGTTAAGTATTTGTGCAATTTGAATTTAGTAAAATGTATAGTATGGGTTTGTCGTAACCATTTGCATTTACATGTTTCTTGTTTGAATTGTTTGAGGTTTTTACCTGCACAAGACCAACCACAATCCTAAGCCTTCTACAAAACAACAAAATAAAATGAAGACGACAAGGAATAATTGTGTGGTCCTTGAGTAAAGCCCAGTCATATAAAACTGCAAAGACTCTGATTTTACAAAATAAAAAATACATGTACAAAATACAACGTTCCTGTTACAAAACAAGAAATACAAGTACGAATTGAGAGTACAAGTTAGAAAACTAAAGTTACAAGTTACGAATCCAAAGTTACATGTGATGAAACATGTTCGAAGTTACAAAACTTGGTACAAGTTACACTGAATATTGTCCCAATCCAAGTTCATACAGCCGGAGGTGCAGCCGAGACTAGAGTCGTGCAGCCACATATCACCTGGTGTCTCTTAGCCACCATCCATGGCTGATTCTAAATCCATGGAGGGCAGAATTGTAACCAGAAGCTAGAGATTTGATTAAGGTTTTACGCAGAATTTTTAAATTTTATTTTAAGTAAGATACACTAAAATGACTTCAATTTTTTTATAATGAAATCACGACAGGAGTCGTCTCAAGGACCTTCACACAGTAAACACTCCAATACAGGTCAGTTCATTAAGCCAATCAGTAAAAAGTTTCCTATATAAGGGCTTAGACAAATTTCCATAGCACGCCTCCAGGCAGTTATGAACTCTGCAGCTCAGTTTTTGACGGGCACCAGGAGGTCTGAGCATATTACTCAAGTCTAGGGCTGCAACTAACGATTATTTTCATAATTGATTAATCTGTCGATTATTTCTTCGATTAATCGGTTTGTTATTGTTTAGCTATTTAACCTATACAAGTGATGAATACATTTCAGTTAAGGAAAAGAAAAACATAAGAGAATTGTGCAGTTGACTGCAATCTATTTTATTGCACATGAACACAGTCAGCGGTGTAAAATGAGCTAAACAGTGCAAAATATCAGTCCAGAATAATTTTTTGGCATCAAAATATAAGAGGTAAATTCCATAAAAAATAATGTAGAATCTAGAATAGAGTTTGTAAGTGGTATGCATTGCTGGAGGGTGAGTGTCTTGTTCCCCATGTAGTTGTCCATCGTTGCTTGTTTTTTTTTCTGCATGAGAAACACAAATGGACTGAAATAAGTACACATATAAAATAAAGCAGCACACACACTACAACACTAAATCAATATTATATTATTTGAAATAATTAACAATATACAGTGATCATTTATTTTGATAAAAATGTGTTGTGAGGCGTTTTACAGTGTTAGATAGTAAAACAGCCATTTAATAGTAAAAAATGACTTTCTGAATTTCTCCTGTATTTAAAAATTGAAAGCGTACAACTATGCTGCGTTATATTCACCTGGACACAGCTCGTCTGTATATTTTTCTCTGACGAGTTGTCCTTTTTTGAATGAGGAACATAGTTATGGGTTTGTGCCGTTTTTCTCTTAACGAGAACATTCTTATAAACAGACGTGCTAAATTTGGCAAGCGCATGATTCACAACACGGAGGAGATTCACGATTGCATTTAGTCAATCAGAAGTAGAACACTGTGGACTGACGCGGCAAAAAAACATGTTTAACATCCACTATAACGAACTCAGCTAAAACACTAAGTCCCAAATTTGATCTGCGTGTAGTGATGGACCACTATATTTAGCTTATTTATTTTCTGTTACTTACCGGGCTGGCGCTTCCTCTGCTGCATCAGCCCCCACATGTTTTCGTCTCAAATGTTCACTTAGGGACGTCGTGCTTCCGTGCCATGCTAGATGGTTTTTGCATATTTTGCAGGTCGCCTGTCTTTTCATGACATCTAGAGTGAAGAGCTCCCATACTCGTGAGGTATTTGTCTGGGGGTTTCTCTTCAGTTTTGTCGCTTCTATTTTTCTTCCGTATTTCTTCTTGTTCCGCCATCTCTCACAGCAAGATGAGCGTCAGTAACGTGTTACGTCATGAAAACCGAGGGCACTTATTGGCTCGTTTCTTCTTCTACGGCTCCACTGGTAGATCAATGGCTCATTACTGCCACACACTGGCGGCAAATTTAACAGCTTGTAACCGATGTCAGATTGTGGTAAAAATAGACTTTATGCGGTAAAATGTGATTATTAAACAACTAATCATGACTAAAAAAGTTGTTAACTATTTTAATAATCGATTATAATCGATTAAATCGATTAGTTGTTTCAGCTCTACTCAAGTCCTAGGTACCGTGCTTTGGATTCCTGTTTCTTATCGCATCACGTTTAAGGCAATCCTGTTTTTGTTTAAGGTGTTAAATGGGGGGCGGACACCTCAATAACTGACAGAAGTTTTCCACAGGTATGTTCCGGTGCACATTATTATTAACAGTGCCCATTGCCCAGGTGCATTTTTGAAATCTCATGGGAGCCGTGCTTTCTCAGTGCTGGGACCACACTCTGGTTGACTCTGTAGACCATAACATCTTACTTAGCAAACTCAAACATATAGGACGTTCTTAGGCATGGTTCAGAAGTTATATCTTAGGTTGTACTCAAACAGTAAGAACAGAGGGTTACCAATCTGCTCCTCTACCTCTGTCTATGGGCGTTCCTCAAGGGTCGATACTGGGCCCAGCCTTATTAAGAATCTATATTAATAACATTGTTCAGGCTGTTGACAGTTTTCACATATATCTATATGCAGACGACACCATTTTGTCACGTGTGTGTGTGTGTGTGTGTGTGTGTGTGTGTGTGTGTGTGTGTGTGTGTGTGTGTGTGTGTGTGTGTGTGTGTGTGTGTGTGTGTGTGTGTGTGTGTGTGTGTGTGTGTGTGTGTGTGTGTGTGTGTGTGAGGTTAGGTGAGGATCGACGTGCAGGGGAAAGAAGGTAGGCTGACAGACAGGAATGTTTAAAGGGTCTTTAATGAAACACGCTGGACATGGAAACAATAAACCAACAAGACAAACAAGAACAAAAAGGTTTAATTACATGAGGACCTGGGACCTGGAGTGATTGGAAGACAAGAGGCAGGTGGGAGCAATTAACATGGACACAGGACTGAAAGAATGGGGAGACAGGGCAGGGTGTGACACATTTTATATTAATGCAGTTCTTCCTTGAACACAGCTTTGTCCTCCTTGCAGCACAACTTTAATTATCTTCAACGTGTCTTCTCCAACCTTCATTTTCATTTAAACACAAGTAAAACAAAGTTCATGATCTTCAACCATAACTTACCACGATCAACTTTCCACTCTAGTTGTCACAATCTGCCCCTGCCTCCCTGACTGTGTCTCTCCCCTGCCTGATTAGTCTTTATTGTTCTCACCTGCCCCGTGTTAATCCGCCCATGTGTTCCTGATTTTCCCCTGTGTATTTATACCTCCCTTCTTGTATCAGTGTTTGTCGGATCATTGTTTGTTGTCAGCGTTGTTTTGTTCTGTCGTTCCCGCTCTGCCATTAAAACCATTTTTATTTTCATCCGTGCCTGCATTCCTGCCTCCTGATCTGCTCCACCACACATGGTCCGCCGCCATCCGCTCCTCAACGTGACACTAGTATTGTTTCCCTGGATGGAACAGAGCTACAGCTCATCAGTTCCTATAAGTATCTGGGTATCTGACTTGACAGCACACTTTCATCTGACATTCACATTAATTCATTACTTTCTAAAGCCAAGTCTAGAATTGGGTTTCTATAGCAACAGGTCATCCTTCATTCCTACATTCTGCAACGCAAACCTTGGTCAACATGACAATCCTTCCATCTTAGATTACGGTGACATCATTTATAGGACTGCTTCTACAAACTTCTTCATGAACTCGATGTCATTTATCACTCAGCAACCCGTTTGGTCACTGGCGCCCCTTTCACTACTCATCATTGTGATCTGTACTCACTCGTTAACTGGCCATCCCTCCATTCCTGCAGGATGTTACATCGGTATCAGGTCATGTATAAACCATCATCGGTAGAACCGTCATGTCTTCTCTCATTACTCATCACTCCCAACAATCAGCACCGTTTATGTTCCAGTAACTTCATCTCTGGTTATTCCCAAAGCTCGCACCTCCTTTGGCCGCTCCTCATTCCAGTTTGCTGCTTCCAACGACTGGAATGAGCTGCAGAACCACTGAAGCTGCCTGCCTACGTTCCATTATCTACCTTCAATAATTCATGGTGATCAATAGTTTCTGATCGATGTTCCTGCTTCTGAGTACTAAAGACTGTTTAGTCTGTTCTGACTGCTCTTACATGTTAAATATGAGAACAGTCCTTTGTCCTTATGTCTGTTTTGTTTGATTTATCTCATCTGTTGTTCTTTGGTGTGAAGCTAACTATGTGCTGCTGCCTCTTGGCCAGATCATCATTAGTGAGATTGGGTTCTTGATTGACTCGTCTGGATAAATAAAGGTTAATGGTATTAAACCTTTTTTCACCAGGAGTCTCGATCTCCTGAAAACATGTGCGGGACACGTCTTCATCATCATCAGTACCGGCCGCTGCGTCCAAAGTCTGGTTGTGGACATGGTTCTCTGGTTGGTTTTCTCCTTCATCGAATAAGGAGGATATATTCAACGTTTCTTCTCGTTTTCGTGTCTGAGCACGGGTTATGACACAGGCTGGGTAAATCCCTGCTTGCATGTCTACACACGGAATAGTTTCTGACACAGGGCTACTCACGACCTGTAACGGAGGGACCACATTTC
>SSNQ01034200.1:331981-345010 GCA_006942095.1 Nothobranchius kuhntae | reverse complement strand
TGGTGAATAGAACTGAAGTCAAAATGGAACTGACTTAAAATGGCGTTGCCTTGTTTTTATATCTCTGACTTGTTGATAAGTTTCAGTAAAGTAGATTGGACACTTGAAGTCAACACCAGATTCTCCTGCGGCAGCCGAAAGCTCTGATTGGTTGGAACAATGTGTCATGCGTTTCTATGGAGATGAGGATCAGTATGTCTGCACCGTAGTCCTGGTTTCATTAAACATAATTCATGACATATTTATTTCACAGATCATTCACTTGATTATTGTTGATCAACATCTGTTTTGCTTAATAATTTTAATCACAAATAAAGTACTTTGATTAAGTAAAGCTTCTTCTTCTCCTTCGGACTCTTCTCCTGGAATGTAAACAGTCTGAGGGACACCCGACCTTGGTTTTTCTACACGGTGTTATTGTGGTGTTATTGTGCACCGGGCAGCTGTATGGAGTTGAAAACCATGAACTTCATAACCTTACACTGGATAAAACTGGTGATGCTAAAAAATACACAGTAGTGGTCAGAGACAGCCAGATCAATAACAGAGGACACACTGGTGGACAGGCCATACGTGATGACCAAGTCCAGGGTGTGTCCTCTGCTGTGAGTTGGCTGTGTGACATGTTGACTAAAATCCATATAACTCAGAATATTTAAAAACTCCTTTGAAAAAGGATCAGAAGGATTATCTATATGTAGATTAAAATCACCGGCTAAAATGATCCTTTCAAAGGAGTTGTGCAGGATTGATAAAAACTCTGAAAATTCTTGAATAAAAATGGCGCTCTGCTTAGGAGGCCGATCAACTGTGACACATAAAATCTGAGGAGAGCTAAAAACTGCCGCTGTATATTCAAAAGTGGTAAAATTATCAAATAAAACTGGTTTGGCAGAAAGTATTGATGAACTAATAAAAGCAGTAGTGCCTCCCCTTTTGCTACTCCTCGTTGAAAAATAAAATTAAAATCTGGCGGAGAGGCCTCTGTGAGAACAACAGGTGCATCTGAACTCAGCCATGTTTCTGTTAAAAGCAGACAGTGAAGATTACGGTCTAAGATCAGGTCATTTATTAACCCTTTGATGCATGAATTATGAAATCTTCAACCATGATTTTTTTAACAATTTTTTTCATTCATCTTTAGGTGTGAATCAAACAAATTTTGTATTTACATAGTTTTTGTAAAACTTACTTTACAAATAATTTATTACATGTCCACCTCAGTGGACAGTGTGCAATCTGAACATGAAATATGTTGGCTTGACTTACTGAAGTACAAATGGAGGGGTTCAAATGCAATAAAGTCTTCAACAGCTGTGCTTAATAGCAAAAATAAATAAATAACAATTTTAATTATCTGTCCACTGTAGTGACCATTATGAATCAAAGGGTTAAAAACGTTTTGTTCAGCAGAGAACGAACATTTAAAAGAGCCATATTAACAGTAACCGGTGAAGGAGTGACTGTGTTAACTGAAGGTTGGACTTTTGGTAACTGTTTTAGATTATTGGGGTTGCTTTTGTTTGGTTTATGGTTGTTTGTCTGCTCTCTGCTGATAATAACAGGTATGAATGAGGTATGGCAAGGTCCAAGTCCGATATGTGATTTACTGTTAAAATCAGGGCTGGGTTGGTAGGAGCAGGGACCAGCTACACATCAGGAAGTGGGAGCAGATGAGGCCGGTGGAGTAGACGGGGAGTCGTGGACAAGCCAGAGTAGATTCTTCATCCGGTGATTTACGGTAAAAAAGATGCTTGTGTGCTGCTGCATGCTTGGTTTTGCTCACACTGCCTACAGCGATGATTGTGTAGTCATGGTGAGGGTTGTTGTGAGAATCTCCAATCACTGGGAAGTCTTAGCCACAGGGTGAAGCACATGTAGCATGAAGATGGCACCAGAAAGCCCAATAGTGGTTGTCCAGTTGGCCATCTGGTGTAGTTCTGCAGATGGAAGCCCCCCCCCCCCCCCCCCCCCGAGGAAGAGAGAATGGCATTTTTAAATGCCAGGATGCAGGACAGCACTAGCTTCCCCCAGGGAGCTTCACAGCACAGCCCGGCCTTCAGACTCCCACAGTTGGACCAGGAAGCATCGCTGGTGGAGCGACAGCCTCATGCAGTGCATTTGAATGTGGACAGAATGTGGCTAGGATGGATGGAAATGACCACAGCAGGGTTCTCTTATCGGCCCAAGATCATTACTCTTCCTTAACGCGGGCCAAGTCCTCCGGCAGTTCCATTCAGCTGCAAAAAGGGCAATCATTACCAAATCCCTGGAGGCCTGTCTGTGAGAGGAAATGCTCCCTGGCTAATGTGATGCTATGCTAACATTTGTGTCTCCAATATTAATATTAATAATATAATTACATGAAAACACTGCAGTTGGACTTTAGTCTGTTGTCCAGAGAGATCCAAACTGCGATAACAAGTGAACGGGTGTGTGATGACGACGCAGACGGCGTGTCGTGTTCAGACCTGATCTGATGCTTCCTCTCCTTTTAGACACAAGCTGTTCAACCAGCGGCTGGCTTCAGATTCTGATTGGTTCTTCTGTCTTCTAGTCACGCCTCTTTCATTTGCTGATTGTTTTTATCCATTCTCCCTTATTTTCTGTTTTCTGACTGGATTTTTATTACTGTCAATTTTTATGGTCGTCTTTTATCCGTCAAGAAAAAAATTGGTCAGAATTGGTCATAATAGTCGTTATAGACGTACTTTTGTTTTCCTTTCATTTAAGTCTGCAAAAAAAAGTAAATATTTAAGACTGATTATAGGAGTCTTGCACAACAGGAGAGTAAATTATAAGGGGGAGGGGCTTTAGTGTCTCAGGTCCCGGCTGACGTCAAACGCTTGAGTTATTTTAAGATGAAGCAAATCAAACCTTGAAGCAGCACGACAACAACCTGAATGCCCGGTGTGACTGCATCCTTGCAGCTTTTAATCAAACTTTATTTTAGCTCAAACGTGTGAACGTAAACACAACCTGTAAAGAACGAGAATACGTTGGTTTGGATTTTTTTATTCAACGCGTCTCCGAAGTTTTGTTCCAGACTTATTTTAGTCTGAGAACCAGGATGCTAGTGAAGCGTAATAATACATCACCTTTCACTCAGATTTGATCAGATTTATGAGGGGTCCCCTCCTCCCGCTCCGACCTGATCATCTCAGCGGTTTACTGTCCACAACAAGCAGATGATTTATCTGGAATGTGATCTGGATCTTTGCTGTTGGACAGCTTTAATGCAACTGCGGATCATTTGTGATCTCTTTGGTCACAAACTGCCTCCTGAAGTGACTTTAGTTTCTAACGATTGTTCCTGATGTTCCCAGAGAGGTGAGCTGCTGCTTCTGCCTTGTTCCTCACTGGCTTAGGGCCGGGGTCGATGCCTGCGTACAGTTGCAGACATTTTTACCCAGACAGAGAACGTAAAGGCCTTTTCTGTCATGAACATCAGAGAACTGTTCACAGTTTGTCTCACTTAGAGACTTGAAACTCCCAATCCAAGGAGCCGCTTCAGACCTAGAGGTCATGAGCTCCTCCGTTCATTATGACAACAAAGGATGATCTCCTTTTTTGAGTTGATCAACCACCATTGCAGGAATTTTTCCAAAGCAAGGCTTTTAAACTGAAACTTTCATTATAAGGTAAGGGAAAGAGTTTAAAGAACGCTGCAGTAAATTAGGATTCTTCCAGTCAGCCAATCCCCGTGTTGATGTTTAACTCCAAGCCCTGCTTGTTTCTTTCTCTGGAGTTCTGGAAAAGGCAGGAACACACTTGCCTGTGAGAGGGAACCCGACTTTCCCTGCAGCACCAACTGTGGTCCAACAGTATGCCCTTTATTTAATGTGTTTGTGCCTCAGGGAAACTTTAAATGTGTCCTTTACATTAAGCTCAATTCAACCCTTTTGGATTGTTTCTTTCTTCCAGAGCCACAGCTCTAAAAACAAAATGGGTGGAGGTAGCTGACTGCAGACATTTCTGTAGATATGAAGATTTGTGTCACACTAGCCCGAGGTAACATAATAGCTACTTTTTCAAAGGTCAGCTGAAAAAAGGCCAAATAAAATCTCCTACATGCTCGACTGTCCTTTAACAAAAGGCCAGAGCCAGCGTGGGAATGAGATGGAGAGAGGCTGAGAAAGTAGAGCGGGAGAGTTCTTAAGCACAGATTAGACAGAGAAATTGGGAGAATAATGAACAATTTCCCCAAAGGACCATCACCTGCTCGGTGCCACACTCATATGCATGTGATGCAGCAATGTCACCTGCCACTGAAGGGCCAATCAAATAAGTGCAGAGAGGACAAGCGCACTGGTTCTTTCAGACAAATGAAAACAGCCCTCTGACTCAAGGTCACCTTCAACTAAAGCGTTCCTGTTGCTCTGTGACTCTCGGTAAAGTGTTATTGATGCTCGTCTGGCTGAAAGGTGCACCTTGACACCCGCCTCATCCATATACAGCCGTCAGACTCGTGCTGCCAGAGATCTAACAGGAAGCACCTAGTTTTATGGAAATTTGACCCCAAACAAGAACATCTTTTTCACCGTACACCTTCAGAAGGTTAGGGTTACACGTTAAGCACCCGATGGGCCAGTGGGCTGAAGTTGCTGTGCAGCCTAGCATGCCGCCGAGAGGCTGGTGGCTTTAACCCTCTGGAGGCCGGCATTGCAGATGTGCAACGTTAAAACCTGCCTACCTGGTTACTCCGCATGCGTGTTTCATCAGCATTTTTAACTCGGACGTTCCCCTGAAGGACTTAGTTGTTCGTCCTTTTATCAAAACTTACTTTGAGCCTGAGACGGTTAAAAAGAATAAATGTAGTCATCACCAGTGAACAAATCACTTCCATGGCTGCTGCAGCAAACAAAGGGCTGATGTGAACTGCTGGGCTGACGGTGCAGAGGGAAGGAGGAAAGAGAAACAGCTCCATGCTAGCTTCCTCCTAGCGTCTGCATCATAGTTCACATAAAACCTGAAAGCAATCACAAGACTTTAGGTTTGTGCAGAGCTGAGAGCAGTATTCCAAATGAATCTAGATCAATCATTTCATTTATCCAAATGATGCTAATTCTATGGATGACGTCAGAAACGTTCACATTTTCACCAGTGACACCTTTTGTTTCCATGGGAGGCCTGTCATGTGACCTACCTGACTTTAATTAGGCTGCTTTTCTTAAAGATGCAAACGTTCTGAAAGTCAACTTTTATTGTGAAAACCAACTGAAAAAGCCCGAACACCCAGAGGAGGACTGGACCTGACCACATGTCCTCACCATTACCCCCAAATTCCACTACCTGCGCTCCGCCCCCGCCTTCCGCAGCCGCTCGCTTCCGAACTCAATTTTTACTGGTACCCGCTCTACAACGGCTCCGCTCCGGTGCGGAGACCTGAGGGGGGCAAACAGGCATGCGCGGGATTTTTGAGATCTTGCGATACAGTCCGAGCAATAAACGCGGAAGTTAGATCCAAACACCCGTTGTGTGGGAGAAGCATCGGCATGAACTGTTTAATCTGCCCATCATGTGTGTTGAGAGATCAGCAGTGTTTGGATCAACAAAGTGTGACTACTTTGATAGTAGAAACTGTATTTATGGCTTACTTTTGTGCATTTAAACTTCAGCCGCCACTGATAGTTGTTAAAAGTTGTTAAACCTGTTCATATGAAACAAAAAACGCCTTTTGTTTATCGATTTATTGTGAAAAACGGAAGTTGTGCTCGCTCCTTTTCCTGTTGGGCCGTTGTGATTCCTGTCCATTTACTGCGGAGGTGCTCCGGCGTCCGGCGAAAATAGGATCGATTCTATTTTTGCCAGACGCCGGAACAGAGGGCGGCGCACGGCGCCGCACTGCCGGAGCACGGCCGCAGTAGTGGAATAGCTCTGATTGACTACGACGGGACCGATTTTGCTCCGGCGTTCGTGTCGGAGTGGAGGTAGTGGAATTTGGGGGTTACTCTGTGGAGGTTTTCCAGTTGGGTTCATCTACACAAACCAAAAAACCTCCTGAGATTATAGATGGTTGTCAGCAGGTATGGATGTGTCTTTGTTTTTCTGTGTCCCGCTGGACCACTGGTTCCAGGTGTAAGCCCCGCCTCCCACCCACTTACCACACCAACATGTAATGGTGAACTCGACAGGAGGAAACCTTTATCAACTCGTTGACACACACACACACACACACACACACACACACACACACACACACACACACACACACACACACACACACACACACACACACACACACACACACACACACACACACACACACACACACACACACACACACACACACACACACACACACACACACACACACACACACACACACACACACACACACACACACACACACACACACACACACACACACACACACACACACACACACAACACACACACACACACACACACAGCACACACACACACACACACAGACACACGCACACACACACAGACACACACACACACACACACACACACTGTCTTAAAGTTCCGTTGGTCCTCAACCTCTCAAAATCCCAATGATGGCGTAAATGAATCAATCCCAATCCGTGCAGATCCGTCCATTCTCTCCTTGATGGCATCCATCTTTTGTGCCAAAGCACGAATCTTGGCCAAAGTTCCAAGCTTACGATTCATCTCGACAGTTATGCGAGTCTGTGAATTCACAGCGAGGTGTAATCCATCCCTGAGCTCGGGGAGAGCGCCAATATTCCTCGACAGCTCCTTAATTTTCCGGTAAGCCAGGAAGCCTCCCAGGCCAAAGAGCAGGAAACCCGACACCAACACCACGAATATCCAGACGTCTTCAGAGTCCTCCACAGACAGCTGAGGGAGGCAGAGCAGGTTCCACTGTTTCCTGGAGTCCATGATGTGTCCAACTGGGTCTGTCCCAGAGGGGCAACCGGGAGCCCCTTCTCCCGTTCTCATCGTTGAAAAAACGTTATCAGTCGCGTTAAGTGGCCATCTGACGAGGTCCATTTTAGTCATTTCAGTTTCCAGTTTCCAGAAAAAATGCAGAAGCAGCCGTGCACCCAAAGACCGACAAAGGGCCTTGAGGGTAAGATGGGGAGGAGCGGAGGAAAAAAGCGTCTGCACCCTCCAAGAGCCGGAAGAAAAATCCGGTCAGCGTCAGCTCTGAAGATGTTTGCAGCCACAAACAAAACATCAGCAAGCTAGAGAGAACCCTTATTTGTGTTAAAAAAGAACCAAAAATGGAAGGAGAGGAACTGTTTGCAGAATACCCCGGCAACTACGAACGCCTGAACCCTGACAGACATCATCTGAAACTGAGACACTGACAGTTGTCCAGATAAATCAATGTCGACTCATTAATTTCTAAAGAAAAATCTAATATTTTTTCTGTTGCTACATCCTGTTTTGAGTCATTTGAACATAACTGCAAAATCTTTACAGATACTGAAAGCTAAGCTAAGCTTGTCCTGAAGTAAAGGTAAAGGTCTAAAAGGGAAACGTTTTTGTGCACATGGGACCTTTTTTAACTGATTTATTGAAAGAAAAAGACAACGAATGACCAGGCGGACTTGAGCAATGGCAGCAGTAAGAGGGCTAAGCCGGGCATTACAGGGAGCCCAAGGCTGCGTTCACACTGCAGGCCTTGATGCTCAACTCCAATTTTTTAGTGTGGCTGTTCACACTATGACAGAAATACGACATCGACCTTCCTACAGCGTGAACGCATCACGGTCCCAAAGCGACACGCATGCGCAGAAGACAAGACGTCAGAACCAGGAGCAGCGAGTTGTTTGTGAAAGCTTCACCGACAGTTTATCCACAGGATCAGGCTCACACTGTCAAGTCTTCCGTTTTCCCTTTTCCCGCCGTCTTCCTGAATTATTACTCAGAACCATGAGGCCACCTTCCTCCTCCATCGTTGTCTCTTTTAGTGTGTCCCTGGGGTTCCAGCCCATTTAAAAACGTTTGTCCACCTGAAGACAAGCGGAGCTCCGGCAGCAAACACTGGGAAGGGGAGGCCTCAGCCAGCCGGCGAAGCTGTCCTCGGGGTGTGTTGGATTCCATTCTCACATGAAGTTGTTTATATTCTGTGTTTGTCTTGGACCGACAGCTGACATTAAATAGTTGCAGTAAAAGTCGGAATGTGGCATCAGGATCATGTCCTCCTTCTGCATGTCTCTCCTTACGTGCTGCGCCTCACTGTTGGCGGTGTTTGTCTTCCTAAGGCCAAGGCTGTAACAGAGAACAAACACAGATATGGGATCTTTTGTATTCCATCAAAATATCCCCTCTGTTTACTTTATTCCTGCAATCCACACCGGTGGAGCAGAGGAAGAGAGAGCATGGCTGTAGATTAGCTGATGACACGAGGTTTTCTGCAGGGCGAGCAAGATAAAGAAAGCGTCAGGCTGCTAACTGTTCTACTTTATTACTGCTGGCTACCATTAGCCACTTTCCTTTGGTGCAGCAGAGGCTTCATTAGTTGGAATGAGACACACATGCTGGATGGTTGAGGCACCAGAGGCACAAGTTCTGCCACAACAAAGTTCACGTTGTTGTTAGTGTTGAATGCCAAAATCCATGCAGCTGTCCCAGTCAGACGGGCTCCTACCAGAACCGGTGCTTGGCACATTCCTCTTGGGTTTGTGATGTGTTCGCTCTCAGGTCCTTGCTGTAACACACCTGGCTCATGTCAGCAGCATCTATTATTATTTATGTATTCTTTATTTAACTGGGAAGGCCCCACTGAGATTAAAAACCTCATTCTCAAGGGAGTCCTGGCCAAGAGGCAGCAGAAGTTACAGTTACTAAGTTACAGTTACACAGACATGTAATTTACTAGATTACAGACAGCAGGTACAACACAGGGGATCCATCTCAAGGCTCTCAGTCTGGTTTTAAACGTTTTCGAGGAGATAAACTGGGTTCATGTCCAGTGTTCCTGCAGCCTGCTCCATGCTGAAGGACCAGAGCGAACCAAAGCCCTTCAGCCCGGTTCGGGGCGAGCAAACCGAACAGAGTAACAGCTGATCGTTGTACACAGACTGTGAGAAGTTAAACTTCTCCGTGAGATGAAGTTACAGATGTAGGTGTCATGTTGGGTGGCAATGTCTTGACCCACGACATGCAGAATCAACCACGGAAACAGGTCAGCGTGTACAAGGGTTTTATTTTAAATGAGGAGCTAAAAGGAGTGACGGGAACAGAAGATGCTCTGCGCTGGTAGCAGGATTCCAGGAGGAGGTTCTGAGGAGGGAGACCGAGGAAATATCCGGTGGGATTATGGAGATTTGTCTTGAGACGGTAGCTTACTGTTTTCAGGTAGCGGTAGGATGCACGGCGAGGGCTTGGTCAGGTCCGGGTGAGCAGAGGAGATCCAGAAGGTGAAAAACTGTTTTATCCAGAGGTGATGTTGGAGCGGAGGTTGATGAGGGCAGGTGAGCGGCTAAGAGCGGGCGGCCAGGAGAGGAGGCAGTGTGGTCTGGAGTGCAGGAGTCTGGGTTGGTTATGGAGATGGTGGAATGTGGAGCAAAACCTGAAGGAGAGCAGGGAAGAGCTATCAGGGGGTTTCAGGAAGCAGGTTATCTAGAAACAGATACAGGTTCGAGACAGGTTAGAGGCTCGAGCGACCCAACCAGAGTAGTCATCACACTGCTCCTTAAATCCCCTGGATCAGCTGCAGCGGGCAGCTCTCAGACACGCCCACCTGCAGACAAGGCTTAGAGAAAAACAGGATTACAGGCAGGCAGCTCACCATGGACCATGGCAGTAGGTGGTAGTAATCCAAGCATGGCCGTATAAATGAAGGTGTGCCAATGTCCCAACCTCCTGGTGGACAAAGAAGGTCGTCCCTCTAGAGAACACAACTCACCATGATGGGTCAGTGGTCTACAGTTAGTGATAAACCTCAGCGAGGCACGATGACCACATCAGTCTTACCAAGACACTGTGCTGAGGCATTCATGTACGAAAGGTCTCCATAATCCAGAACAGACAGAAATGTTGCCGTAACTGGTCGTTTTGTTGCCTCACAAGAAAAACGGTTCATTTAGAAAAACGAAACCCAGTCGGAGTTTGTTTCTTCACAAGATTATCTACATGAGCGTGAGGGAGAGTGATATATATGTGTATATATATATATATATATATATATATATATATATATATATATATATATATATATATACACACTAGGGATGCTCCGATCAGGTTTTAATCTGCCGATCACCGATACCGATCAGCCAAGAGGCCGATCATGGCTGATCAGCCGATTACTGATACCAATTACATAGATTTGCTGTAAATTGTTCATTTAGCTATGGTGAGTTCTAATGCATGTGTTACATATTAATTCAGAAAAAACATGGTTTTACTTCACTTCAAATTATGTATTATCATTAACAATTTATAAGAAATTAAAAACATTAAGGCTCTCTTTGGGCTACAAATAGTGCAAAAAAGTCAGTATCTCACATCACCGCCTAAATCTAATTAAGTAACCAAGGATACGTTCAGATACATCCAGTGAGCTTTAAGCTCAGCATTGACACTGGACTGACATCTGAGCTCCAAATGTCACTTGTGACACTCACAGAGGATGAGACGCTTTCTTTAAGGAGTCCCTCGATGAAGAATACACTGTCTGGTGGAGCTCTGGAAGGGCTACGTCGGCGAAATATTTACGTCCCGGTAGCATGTAGCGAGGTTCCAAGTGGGCTAGTAGTCGGCGGAATCCGGCGTCTTCCACAACTGAACAAGGCTGGTCGTCTAGTCCAATAAACTCGATGATTTTACGGGTAATTTGCTTAGCCTTTTGACTGTCACGCTCATAAGGGCGAGTGTTTCCAAGCGTCGGCTGCGTTAGCGGCCGTCTGACTGTGGCTGCGTTAGCATTAGCAGCTTCTTTTCATTGTCTGTGGTGAGCCTCAAAAACTCACCATGCTCCGCCAAGTGTTTAGTCTTTAAATGTCGGATCAAATTTGTTGCGTTGAATTTTTTTGAAGTGTTTCCTCCGCGGGGTATGTTTTCGTTGCAAGTGTTGCAAGACGCAAACTTAATATCACTCTCGCACACCGTAAAGAAGTTCCACACGGCAGACATGTTTGTCTTTGCGGGTTTGCCACCACGCGCATGCGCACTAAGCAAGGAGGAGCGGAAGGATGAACTACCGGCCGGGAAGAGTAAGCGCCAGTGCCAGATCGGAAATGAAAAGCAGTGATCGGCGATCACAGATCACACACTTTTGCAGGAAAATCGGCCGATAATTATCTGTGGCCGATCAATCGGAGCACCCCTAATTTATACATGCATTATATATATATATATGTATGTATGTATGTATGTATGTATGTATGTATATATATATATATATATATATATATATATATATATGTATGTATATAAAAATGTTACAAAGCATTTTATTCCTCTGACTAAAGCAAGTCTTTCCAGATTTAAAACGATGAGCTTCCCACAGCTCCTGAGAAGACTTTCTCATGTTGAAAGAGCTGTCAACAGAAAATGAGCCGGGCATCTGAGGTGTTGTATTTGTTCTCTGAAGCACTCTTTTCTGCCTTAAGTTCACTTGTTTAAATAGAATTTGATTTTCTAGTAGAATGTTGAGAAGATTGCCAACGGGCTGTTTTCTATGATCACAGTTTGTAAAACAACGCTGTCGATAACAGTAGTACGCTCCGTAAAAACTCAGAGGCAATGATTAAAAAGGGAAAGGAGTGAAACATGATTTCTAGTTGGGGAATTACAGAGCATCACAGTGATTTCAGTTTACCAGAGTTCAAACAACTTTTCTCATTTATCCCATCAGCTGGAGCTCAGAGTCTCTGCAGCTCTAACCAGATAACGAATGTCAACAATAACATTCTCTCCTCAAGGTCCAGTCCTTCAGGTCTTCATGCCTCCATATAAGGAACACTCCAGCTCAGTTGCTAAGTCAAAGAATGATTTCCTAAATCAATATGAACTTCTTCTACAACTCATAAGCAAGATAATCATTAAATAAACGTTTGTTATTGCTACTTATAATAATTATAATATAATGAAATGTTTCATTAATCTGTGCTCTATGACTGAGGTGTGAAATGAATGTTATGTTATGATTACAGTGATTAAAATATGTTTCAGCATGTTATATGGCAAGCAGTGTTTCCAACTCAGCGACTTTGTCGTTGTTCCTAACGACTTTTTGACTCCCTCAACGACTTTTTGACCCAAAAGCGCCTAGCGACAAACCTAGCGACATTTCTCAGGACCCGTTGCTACTCTCTGTGGAACTTTCTTGCAGATATTCCCCACAGATTAGCAACAAAGAAACCGTTTGCACTCTGAACCGTTCTTCCGGGAGTAAGGAAAGAGAACGATAATCTGCACATGTGCACGAGGACCGACCAATCATAAACCGCTTTCGGCCGGACTGATTCGCTGAAGACAGAGGTACAGCTGCAGAGCTGGAGACCGCCGATTTACGTCTGCTGCTGCTGCCGGCTCACGCTTCTACTAGAGATGGCGCGGGCGTCAACCTGCGATCTCTGGTTCTGCAGCCGTCAGACACTTTGGCTTTTTCTGCATTTGGCAAATAAAGTCAGCGGGAGTTTGAACTACCGTCCCGTTTACACACGCAGCTCTGTGGCTCATCTGAATCTCCTTCAGTGACACAGGGATGGTTATACCATGAGACAGCCGCTCCCTTTTGCTCGGTGCGCCGTTATTATCACGATGGAGAGAACACACAACAGAGAAGTTGAGAAACTATGAGGTGTAAATAAACTGCTTCTTAAGGAAAACGTCTGTGAGAATGAGGAGAGCAGGAGGTCTGAGTTATATCCTACAACAGAACTGTTTGGATCACCACACCATATCTGTCTCCATGCCACTTTATTGATACTTTTGGAATTTATTGTACATATCAAAGCAATTTGGGCCATTTTAATCATACTAATGAATAACTTTAACACGTAACATAGTTTTTATTTTCCTCCCTATCGGGAAAATGAACGCCAATGTGGCATGATGACGCCATCAATATGTAAATCAGCA
>SSNQ01034200.1:317486-326346 GCA_006942095.1 Nothobranchius kuhntae | reverse complement strand
TTGTAAAGCTTTTATGGCCCCCACTGTGCACCTGCCATACCAGGAAGTAACACACTCTGTTAGGATGGACTCACCTGAGGAAGCATCTGGCTGAAGCGAGGCGCTCATGGAAGCAGCTTTTCAGGCCTCTGTGGCCATGAAAACAAGAGCTGTGTGACATAAGAGTATACATAAGTATTACTATAGTATTATCGAGCTGTAAATGTGGGATTGACTGTCTGTGAAACTGGTAATTTAGAGAAAAGTGGCGTCAACACAGCTGTTAATGTTCTGACTTCTACTTCTTTGTTTTTGCGAGCCTGCCAATAAATGTTCATAAACCCCATCAAACAAAAGTGTGTGTGTGTGTGTGCGCGCGTGCGCGTGTGCGTGGGTGTGTGTGTGTGTGTGTGTGTGTGTGTGTGTGTGTGTGTGTGTGTGTGTGTGTGTGTGTGTGTGTGTGTGTGTGTGTGTGTGTGTGTGTGTGCGCGTGTACGTGTGTGCGTGTGTGCGTGTGCGCGTGTGTGTGTAGCTCATGTAAAACAGATGCAACCATGTAATTGACTGGCTGCCTTCACACACAGTGCCAGGTCTCAGGTTTGTGATGAATGCATGAATGCGACATCAGTGTCCAGGTTGTAGACTCACTCCTGCTCAGCTGCCTGCTCAGGCTAAGCTAAGCCGTATGGTGCTGATGATGGCAGCTGTGAAAGCGGTGGAGGACTGAATGAGCTGCAGACCGAGTCACCCTGCCCTGCCATGCTTGTGTGTACCGTCCTTCTGTGCCCTGCAGAGTCACACAGGGGTGCTCACTGCTCTGCCTCAGTTCCACTGTTTACTTGTGTTGGGGCTTAAATTTCTACAAACCAGGGCTGTCTCCATACAAAAGTGGCATTTGGTGTGCTGAAGATAGCTTGTACTGGCCGGGTTTCACAAGCTACAAGTTGCCTAGAAGACAGATTTGTTTGTGAAAAGGCTCGTTTACAGGGACTTGCGATGGCACTGCCAACTTCAGTTAAATGCTAAAGTTGCAGCACACCCTCCCAGTAACTACCACAGTTATAATGAGATTACTTACACAGCAAAGCTGGGAGAGGTTACACATGACATTATGTTTCTGTATTGTTCTGGTATACTTGTATGAAGTGCATGACTTGATGGCTAGCTGTGGGCCTTGCACCCGTTTGATACGCCTGCATAGATAGAGATCACATGCAGCGATGCGTTGGACAGCCTATGATGGTAAAAACCATCTCTGTAGGTCAAAATAGAGCTGATGTCTTGCTGTTCTTCCCTTTGTTAGACTAAGATGCATTGTCTGGTGTCCAGTCAGCATGAAATAACCCACAGCAGCTTAACTGCAGAACTGCTGCAGAACAATCAGTATAAGTGATGTTAGAATCAATTTCTTTGTGAATGCAGAAACATTTTTGAGATGATACTTCATCTTAGTGTCTATTGAGCAACATTAGGACAGCAGTTGGCCTGACTTTGTTCTCTAAATGTTCAGTGATCTGCAAAGCAGCGCTCAGGTGAGTTAAGAGCTGCTGTGTCTTTTCAGATCCGCTGTGTGTTCCCGTGGCAGCATGTGGTATAACTGTCCCGGAGTGCAGGCAGCAGAGAGCTGATGCCCCATGACCCACTGTAGCAGTCGTTGTAAAGCTTTTATGGCCCCCACTGTGCACCTGCCATACCAGGAAGTAACACACTCTGTTAGGATGGACTCACCTGAGGAAGCATCTGGCTGAAGCGAGGCGCTCATGGAAGCAGCTTTTCAGGCCTCTGTGGCCATGAAAACAAGAGCTGTGTGACATAAGAGTATACATAAGTATTACTATAGTATTATCGAGCTGTAAATGTGGGATTGACTGTCTGTGAAACTGGTAATTTAGAGAAAAGTGGCGTCAACACAGCTGTTAATGTTCTGACTTCTACTTCTTTGTTTTTGCGAGCCTGCCAATAAATGTTCATAAACCCCATCAAACAAAAGTGTGTGTGTGTGTGTGTGTGTGTGTGCGCGTGTGCGTGTGCGTGTGTGAGCGCGTGTGTGTGTGTGTACTGTCTTTATAAGTTGAAGTGGACACATTTTAACTTGAACCTGTACTTTGGGGACATTTTGCTGGTCCACACACTGAGGAACCCCCTAAAAGTTGGTTTTAGAGGAATTAGGTTTTAGTTTAGTGTGTGTGTGTGTGTGTGTGTGTGTGTGTGTGTGTGTGTGTAACACATGTATGGACTGTGATAAATGAGGCTGCCTTGCCTGAATGTGAACAAACCATCATTTTCTTTTTGCCTGTGTGTTTTAATGTTTATTTCCACTCTAACTAGTCTAAACTGGTTTTGTTTCTTCAGAGGTTTTTCTGCACTAACATATTCCATCAGCTTAGTGAAGACAGATATTCATGTCAGGAATAAATACAGCGTGTTTATTGGTTCGGGATTCAACCACAGCGAGCTGTCATGCCCACGAGCAACTCCACAGAAAATGCTCAACACATTTAATAGTGATTGTTTAAAGGGGAAAATTAATATTTGAATTGCCTTTCTCTCTTGCTTTTGACATTTTAATTCCACATTCAGATGTACGTGAGGAGAAAATCTATTCACCATTGGGAGGGGAAGTTTCTAATCTCAGAGAGCTGGCTGGCGTCCAGAAGACCTGGTACTGCTGCACTTCCTGTGGCGCTCCTGCTCGCTTACATGATCATTTTACCTCCCTCTCATGAATACAGCCTTCAATCCAGGTTCTGCTCCAACCACATTTATATACTCTGTGGTGCAACTTGTCTGGTGCTGTCCTTTTGTTTATGCTGTGTCCTAAAGTTGTATCAGATTATAATCTGTTATTAACTTTTAACGCTTAGTGCGGCTCACCTGTAAGTTCAGATAAAACCAGTTTGAAACTGGAGCAAGACGTTGAATCATCTCTGAAGGTTTTGGGGGTTGGTGTGGAGTTTATTCCAGTATCTGTGGAAATGAATCCACCTGCAGAAGAGGGCAACACACACCCAGAGGGCCCACAGGGCACCCCCACTGGGCTTAGACCAAAAGTCAAGCTTGTTTATGGACTGCCAAAAGTAATTAATCTTCTTTCTCCTCGATGAAAATGAAAGGGATTAAACCTTCTCCTGGCCCACTGAATCTGTCCCCTGTAATGTGGGGATGCTGTATCTCTGGTTGCTCCTCCGTCCCGCTTCACCCCCTCACTGGCACGGCTGTGAGCTGGAGTCACTGGCTTCGTTGCAACAATGGGCAGCGCGGAGACTCGGGAGTGTAATCACATTGTGCTGCTTGTCTGAAAGCTTCGCTTCCATGTTGGGGAAGGAGCTTTGGCCGCTTGACCAGCATCGTGCTCTGACCTTTGGTAGCTCTGCTGAAGAGCTTTGAGAAAAGAGCCTCGAGACATTGGTTGATTGGAGCTTCATCTGTGTCTCTGGCCGCAGGTCAAACACATGTTCTCATGATGATCTGACCTTTGCAGCAGCGTCCAGATTAGTATTCTGTGCCCTCTGCACCTCTTCACACGGACGTGGGGTATGCGTTAACATCCTAAAGAGGCCAACTATAAAATATGTACTTGTTCCTTGAGCCTCTGGATATGCGGGGCTCTAGCTGCCGTCCTCCACATGCACCGGTGACCTTGTAGTAATGCAAAGGTCGGAAAGTTAGCATCTGGCTAATTTGTTTATTAAGTCATGAGCTGACCTAATTCATAGTTTAGAGGCTCCAGCAGCTTTTCTTTTACATGAAACGCACCACTGAACATAAATGAGAAGAACTAAAATAACAAATAAAATAAATTCAACTATTTTATGAACTCTAGAAAATAAAATATTCTTCATTTATCTGTTTACTTTCCTTGCTGCTGGATGTGTTTAGGCTGGCTTATGCAGATGTGGGGCTGCCAACGCAGCAGCTGGGACGTCACCTTCCTTTGGAATGAGTAGGGGTTCAAATCCCCCTGTGCCAGAGTTCCTTTGGGCAAACTCAATGTTTCAACTCCCACTGACACGAATGTGTTTATCGGTGTTGAGGTAAACAGAATATTTGTAATCAAATGTGTGTGTGTGTGTGCGTGTGTGTGTGTGTGTGTGTGTGTGTGTGTGTGTGTGTGTGTGTGTGTGTTCTTAATTAGTTAGTTCCTCATTAGTGATTTGTTCCTAAATGCAAAATAAAGATGTCATCTTCATCCATTCATGACGACATGATTTTGTTCATGACTGTCAGGTATTTGCTTCCTGGGAACTGACTGCTCTACATGTCGGTGGCTACATGTTCAGGTGTAAATAAGAGCCATGTGGTCTAAGACCAGCTGCTCTAACACAGTAAACGGTGGCTATCGTTGCTTCTCCCTGAGAGTAGAGACGCTCTTCCTGTCATGGTGCTTCTGTGGATCAGGCTTTAACTGCATGTCAAATACTCAAAGGTAGCGGAGGCAAATTGATGCTTTTATCTGTTATGACCAGGACCTTCTAGGACCAGGAAGATTCTAGGATTTATTGTTTATGTTTATGTTTATTTATTTAGCAGACGCTTTTATCCAAAGCGACTTACAGTTTATAACCTATAGGGCGTGTTGTGTTCTGTGGGGAAAACCGGAGTACCCGGAGGAAACCCACGCATGCATGGGGAGAACACGCAACTGCACACAGAAAGGCCGCAGCCGAGTTTCGAACCTGCAACCTTCGTGCTGCGAGGCCACAGTGCTAACCACTGCACCACCATGCAAATGCATTTAATCCAGAAGATCTAGGTTCTTTGCTTTTTCAGTGGTCAACCACACTTCGTGTTACTTCCAGAAGGAGTCAGGTTTATAATAGTAAGAATTTATTTTACAAACAATTTAAAACATGACTGATTAATTAAGTATTTACTGTGATTGGATGGAGCTAAATGTGACGGAGGCTATGTGTCAGTGTGATGTTGGTCAGAACTTCCCAATCTCGTAAAGCGACGTCTCCGGATGAAAAAGAATTTGGTTTGCTCTAAACTATGAAGTGGTTCTCGTTCAGAAGAACATCCAGACACAATCTGTCATGTCTACTTCACCCGTTTTGAGAGACCCTCTTGGTGGATCTGAAAGTCTCAGGGGTCAGCGGACCGCTGGCACCGGAGGGCTGTAGAATACCGTGGTACCGACTCTTCAGTCCAGAGATGTCTCGAGTCACAACAGCTGGATGGAACGTGCATCTGGCGGACTCTTAAGGAGTCTAACGGTATCGGCTTTGTTCTGCAGGAAGTGTTGGCTCATCAGCTTCGCAGGTGCAAGAAGGTTTTGACAACGTGTCAAAATCTTTGATGGTTAAAGAGGTTTTGCTACAGATGGCCGGTCTGAGCGATTCTCTAGAACTGTGGAATCACTCAGGAGGATCCAGGTTTAAGGTTCAGCTGTTATGATTTGCACAGCCAATCAGAGGCTGACAAGTTTGAGATGTTACCAAGACAACTCAGAAACACACCATCTTTGATATCGGATGTTGTGACTGGTAAAAAGGGCAAGTTATGTGTTGTAGTCTACCTTAGCCGTACATGTTATACGTTATTGTGTGGATGCAGATGTGAGGACCTTGTCGTCATAACATGATGAACACATGGCAGGTTCTAGTACACACATATAATATAACATCCATTCAGTGTGCACAGATTAATGAAGCATTTCATTATACTATCATTATTATAAGTAGTAATAAACTAATGTTTATTTAATGATTGTCTAGATTATAAGTCATAGAAGAAGTTCACATTGATTTAGTAAATCATTCTTGAATTTAGCAACGGATTCGAGCTGGAGTTGTTCTGTGGAGGCAGACAGATGGGACCTTGGGAAAGAAAGTTATTGTACGTACCTAAACTGGCCGTTGCTGGACGCTACACAAACACACATGGCATGTTTGTTGTAATAGGTATGCTTAAGCCTGATGGTTAAAACCAGAGGGAAAGTTGTGAAGACACATTTGAGACAACAGAACGACACGTGATGCTCAGAGAGTCACAGAGCTCCTAGAGGACCAACTGTACTGGGCGACGCCTCACTGGACACAGATCTGTTTCCTGGTCATCACGCTAGACATTGTTCCTTCAGTCAGGTGAGGTGGTCACCATCATTCTTCATGGCTCTGGTGAGTTAAAGCATCAGCACCACTTACTACTCTTACTACTGCTTTCTACTCCACAACATTATCTAAAAAGTTTCAGAGCAAAAGTACTTTGCTGTCCGTTTTGTCTGACCGCCACCTCACCCCCAGTCCAATGGAGACCAGCAGCACACTTCCTTGTCCGCGCCTTGACCATTCCAAAAGTTCACCTGGAAGTGGGGGATATGTAGCATCAGAGAAGCCATGGAATTATGACACCGTCCCCAGCCAGCTTCATCAGTGGTTAACTGTCTGGTTTCCAGACCAAAACATCAACTGCTCATGACCTCGCCACTGGGAGAAAAGCCATCGTAAAATTCCATCTCCTGACTTCCTTATCTGCAGGAAGTCACGGGACATCTCCTTCAGACGACAGGACTTTTTATACGTTAATAATAATAATCTTATTTTGGCTCATTGAATAATTTCCTCACTTTACAGTTTAATTACAATCAGATTCTGTTTTATACAATGGATGAGAATTTATTAATGTCTTGACTGCTTTAAAGCAATGAAAAAATCAAAAATAACAGTTTATTGTTGAAATGCATTATTTCAGGTCTTAAGTACACCAAAGTATTCTACTTGATGGTTTAATAATGGTATTTTTATCTTGAGAGGCGCTATAGATATGATATTTTCTTCTTCTTCTTCTTCTATTATCATCAGTCATGTCACATATTATTTCAGTATATTAACAAATTACTGTTATATCAAATTTACTTCATGTAATAAGCAAAATATTTTCTAATAAGCCTCTTAGAAGGATGTGACGTTTGAGGGACTTTACTCACGCGTCCTACATTTTCTAGGAAGCAGGCAGCCGCAGAGATCAACGTTAATCTGACAGATTATTGAAAAACGTGGATGTGTCATGGAGTATAATGCAAGAAGTTGACAGACAATCCACAAGCGTACTTTTAGGATGATGTTTGATGACTGTACGTTATCACCTGCACCTTTGCAGTGGGTGTCCCTCAGGGTTTTGTTTTGGGACCTTTTGGCGCTTACACATTAGCATCGGCACGGTCGGGGTTTGGTTGGGCTGGATGGCGTGAGTTTGGGCTGGTACGGGCAGTGTAGTGTTCACATATAATTCCAAGGGACTTCTCAGGAATGCGCAAATCCCCGAGCCTCTGGGCGGTGCTTAATACACGCGGGAAAGTCCGCTCCATAAGGTAAACAAAAGGTGGACATGAGCTGGTGCTGCTTTTGGAGACTCTGGACCACAATATTGTATTAGTTTGCTGTGTGTGTCCACAAATTCTTGGGCAACACACACACACACACACACACACACACACACACACACACACACACACACATGTGCATATATGGTTTTGGTGGTTTATGAGGACAAACCTTTCCCTGCATCTGGTGAACACGAAAACTATGTCAAAAATTTTGATTTTACCCATAAAAGAAAAGTCTCACTGCAAAAACAAGAAAAACATATCAGAACAAACATACATTTCACCTATGAATTTCCACAGACTTATGAGGACTTGACAACCTGGTGGTTTATGGAGACAATTAGGGTTTATGAGGTCTGTTTACAAAAATATACAATTCTGACTGTTTCATGGTTTAAGGGGACATTTAAACATTATGAGACCAGTATACACATTTATATATAACATTCAAAATATCAAGGAATCAAAGAGGAATTAGAGGTTTTTGGGGGGAGTCAAGGCCTCAGAATTACCAGTGGTCAATCGAGCACTTGTTCCTGTGACCATTTAACTGGGAGAGAGACGGGCATATTCCAGGATAAACTTCAGAAATCTTTATTCAGAAGAGTGCATAGGTAAAGCTAACATTTCCACTAATGTTTCTGTTCAGAAACCTCAACCTCATGCTACCTAAATCTCAGTTTTGGTTGTCTTAGTTGTCCTATGTCCTGTCGGTGGTACATCACATGTAGGGGTGTCCTTCCACAATAGTATTTCCAGCTCCTGCTCCTCTGTTTGCCATTGTCTATGACATTCACTGAGCATGTCATCTGTAGAGGTCTTATCCTTGATGGTACTTAAAGATCTTGGCTGTTGTATCTTGGATCGTAGCTCTCACACTAGCTAGTCCTCTGACTCCTTCCTTACTGCTAGCATACCGTTTCAGGGTACTGGATTTGGGGTGGAATGGTCCATGCATGGTTAGGAGCTTTTGTGTCTTAACATCTGTGGTCTGTATTTTTTCTTTTGGCCAGCTCATTATTCCTTGACAGATATCTGATTACTAGCAGGGCGTAGCTGTTTATTTCCCAAATCCTGTTCTTGCCCTTGAGCTGATTTCTTAGGACTTGCCTTATATGTTTTAAGTATTTGGTTGTGGCTTTTTTCCTTGCAGCCTCATCGAGGTTGCCATTTGCTTGCTGGACACCAAGGAATTTGTAGCTGTCCTCAAGGTCTGATTTTGTTCCTTCTGGGAGTGAGACCCCTCCTGTATCTATTATCTTCCCTTCCTTTGTCAACATTCGACCACACTTCTCAAGTCCAGACATTCCAATATCAGTGCTGTAGATCCTGGTGGTGTGGATCAGTGAGTCAATGTCTCGCTCTCTCTTGATATATAGTTTTATGTCATCTATGTAGAGGAGGTGGCTAATTGTGGTTCCATTTTTGAGTGAGTATCTCAGACTTATTTATGGTACAATAACTATGTTTAAATGGTATCAGGATTGGATAGGATAGCTTGTTGTGTATAAAAGACATCTAGGGGCTCACAGAGTGTACAAACCTTGCCAAGTT
>SSNQ01034200.1:299336-314865 GCA_006942095.1 Nothobranchius kuhntae | reverse complement strand
GCCCAGTCTGACCGCTGGGGAGAAGGTCTGAAAAAAAGAGTCGCTTTGGCACCGAAAACGCAATTCGGACCTGTGTGTGGAACCACATTCCAGTGCCGTTCGATACCTTTCGGGGCGGTGCCGACACTAATGTGCAAGCACCATTTGTTCTCCTGAAATGTCCTGCCTTTGAGGGATAGTTTAAGGGCTTATAAGTAGATTATCTCTATGCTGATAACTCCCAGGTGTATTTACATTTTAAACCACAAGCATCTCTGCAGTTTATGTGTGGTTATCAGAAGATCCCGGAGGGGCTGACACTGAGTTGTGTACTCCTGAATGAAACAACAATTCAGGCTGCCATCTTTGCCCTAAATGCAAATAGACTTGTCATCTCTGTCCTCATGCCCCAGCTGCCCCGGTAGCCTTGGCATCAAACTAGACCCGTCTCTTACCATGGATGGCTCCTCAAGGGAATTACACTGACGTCTTGTTTTGCTGCAGATCTCCAAGATGAACTCCTCCTGAGCAAAAAGCTTCTTGAATCTGTCACATGTTCTTTTACTACCTCTCAACTGGACTAATCAAACTCCTCTCTGATTGGTGTTAAAGTTTCTGCTGCACATCTTAACTGGTTCAGAATATAGCCAGGAGGCTTCTGACCCGTGCCGATCGGAAACACGGCATGCCCACTTAGAGTTCTTTGCATTGGTAGCCGTCTGTTTAATGTCCTTTTATTGGTTTGAAATGGCCTTGCCTCTGCCTACCTATCAGAGCTGCTTTGTCCATATCAGCCCACCCATGCAGGTCTGCTGACCCCTTGCTTTTGCATGTCCCTAACACGCGCCTTAAACTGTGGGGCAAGAATGCATTTTCTGTATTTGGTCCTGAGCTTTGGAATCAGCTCCGTGACCCTGTTGGTCTGCGTCACTCAGCACGTTTAAACGCAAGCCCTGTTGTTTTAGCCAAGCAAGACCTCTGTGTGACTCTGGTCTTTACTACTGGCTTCTCATCTAGCACATGTTGGTTACAATGTTGGGCTTCTTGTTGTTATATTTAGTTTTATTGACTGTTTTATGGTGTGTGTCTTTGGTTTTTTCCAACATTTATTTGTTCCTCAACACAAATGTAGGAGAGGGTTTTTAACCAGCAGCCTTCTTGCAATTTGTTTCATGGGACGATACTAAAATGCGTCGGTAATATCTGACGTGTTTTTGCAAACCGGAAAGGATTCACATATTCATAGAAATAGTAGCACAGTAGTGTTTCTTACTCACTACATGTTACTTTTAGAATATTATAACTCAGGTACTTTGTCGAAGAAGCTACTACAACTAATTACTTACATAACACCGGGTGTTATCTAGCTCTGCAAATGCCCAGCAGTTAATCTCTTCCTACAACACACAGGTATATATATATATATATATATATATATATATATATATATATATATATATATATATATATATATATATATATATATATATATATATATATGTATATATGTATATATGTATATATGTATGTGAAAACTAGCTTTATTTGGTTCGAAGTCAGCTGTACTTAACATAATCTTTAACTGAGGAAGAAAAGTAGATTATTTAAAAAAATGTGCTGTTTGCTGGATATAAATAATATAAATCCTATTTAAGTTGTGATAGTACAAAAAAAGAATGGAAATAATAGCTTATTTATTTATTTATTGCTATAACCTAAACGTTAGTTTTAGAGTGTACCGAGCTACAAACACCTTAGAAAGTAGGCGTCAGACAGCTTCTTTACCATCTTCCATGTTGCCAGGGGTTTGAATCCTAAAACATTACATCCTGTATTTATTCTTCACTTACTGTCAGTGCGTTCATTTTGAGGCTGGCAGGCTGAAAGTGGAAAGAAATTGTATTTTGTTGTTTGATTCTTTTCATTTTGCCTCTCAGGGTAGGTGCAGCTGACACACCACCAAGCATCAGGAAGATGTCGTATGGCTCCGTAGACAGAGGCTCTTTTGGCAGTCGTAACCCATTTGGAGGCCCCACCAGTCAGGGCTACCAGCCAGTAGGTGAGAACCAATCCTGATTCTCCATCAAGTGTTGCTTCATGCTGAGCTTCACCGGGCTGCTAACGTAGCATTTTACAGCATTAGCCCGCAAGCTTTGCTTTAATACACATCATCTCTCTCTCTCTCTCTCTCTCTCTCTCTCTCTCTCTCTCTCTCTCTCTCTCTCTCTCTCTCTCTCTTATATATGAAAAGGAGCAGAAACAACTGAAACCTGCCTTTCACTCCCTTCTGTGTCTCATATCATTTATTAAAGGAAATATTAACGACGGTTTGATTCGTAACAACAATGAAATAAATTCCTCTCCGAAGCCTCTTGCTACTCTACCTACTGAACTAACTCAGTCTTTCATAATGATTTGACAGATATTTCTTTTATTTATTTTCAAAATACAACACCGTGTTCTAATGTCTAATGTACTCATCAAAGTTGGTGGTGGAGATGCATTACACAATAGTTCAATATTAATATTATCCATCCGTTATCCGAACCTGCTTATCCGTGCAGGGTCACAGGGGCCAGCTGCCTATCTCCAGCACTCTCTGGGCAAATAGGCGGGGTACGCCCTGGGCAGGTTGGTTGGCCATCGTAGGGCAGCACAGAGACACACAAGACAAACAACCATGGGTACACGCACACACACACACACGCACACGCACACCCTAAGGATAAGATTGATTAGAGACACCAGTTAACCTGATAGTGATGTTTTGGACTGAGAGGAAGCCGGAGCATCCAGAGAGAATCCACGCATGCACAGGGAGAACATGCAGAGAGACCCCAGGTTGGGATTTGAACCCAGGACCTGCCTGCTGCAAAGCGACAGCCCTAACCACTGCACCAGTGTGCAGCCCTGTAGCAGAACCATGAGAACCCCTAGAGTTTCTCCAAAGACAGTCATACCGGCAATCTTTTAACTCATTCACTGCCACCTGTTTCCTGATCAGGAAGCCCATTGGCTGCCAGTGTCACAGAACAGTGTGCTCTACGATGATGTCAGTGCCAAAGCTACCAACAGAAAGATAGACCTACTCATGAAGCAATCAGCGTGTTGTCAGTGTTAGTCGTGTTTTAAGAGTCTGTTGCCAAACTGTGAGCGGCAGAAGCTTTCCTGGTTCGCACTTCGCCTTTCTCACGGCAGCGGCCCAAAGCCTTCTCCTACTTTTTCTGCTTCCTGATCACGTGACGTGTGACATGTGAGGATGATGATCAGCTTTAGAGATGCCAGGTGCGGGCACTCGTTCCGACGCCCGCCCTGTAAAAAAATGCAAGTGACAACTTTAGTTTAACTGGACTCTAGTCGTCAATGGCAGCAAATGAGTTAAACTAAGATTTGCATATAAAATCCCTCAATTCAGTTTATTTCTACAGCGCCAACCAGAGTCGTCTCAAGGACCTTCACACAGTAAGCATCCCAACACAGGTCAGGTCAGTGAAACGTGTCCTATATAAGGAACCCAGCAGGTCGCATCGAGTGTTCCTGGTAGCTCTGGGTATGGATCAGTACCCATGAAGTAGCTCTCAGCTTCATGAAGGCTGGTGACCCCAGCTCCAAACACACCTGACATTCAACATTACTGAGTAGATGTGAAGTGATGAGTATCATGCTCTGACAGGTATAAATAATTAAAAACAAAATAAAGTGTGTTTTATTTCAGGTAGAACCGAATCCCATCATAAAAAAGATGCTATCTATGGGAGCAATGATAGTACTCTGTACAAAGTACTGATCTAAAGGATAACGAAGTCGTGTATTAGTAGTCAGACACATATTACACCATGAGGACCGGTAGGAATACTTGTTTCTATCCGTAACACACTTACATTCATTATCAGACATATAAATCACTCCAAGTTACTGATAAAACATTCAGTATTAAGTTTTCTTTCCTTTCACAAGAAGAAATTGTATTTTTTGCAGATTTGAAGTGTTTTATTCACAGAAGTAGAAAGTAGCATTACTCACTACAAAGTAAGTCCCATAATAAATATTAGTTTGGTGTTAACACTGCTGGATGCTGAAGGTCCTCGTGAAGTTCAGCACCCACCCACGCAGCAGATCATGAAGCAATCAGACTCTGGTGGGAAGTCAACACATTAGTCATTCATGGAGGAATGAATTATTCAGATAATCAACACCACATGTGTATGGGACCCAAAGCAAACAAAAACAATCTCATCTGAAAGTGGAAATGATAGAAATAGATAGTAAATAAACCAAACAGTAAGCTGAACGGACCCGGGGATGGATCTCGGGTTCCCACAGCTTGGCTCTCTAAAACAGAACCAGCTCCTCACAGCTCCTGTTTCTCCAGGAGTTTGGAAGTGTGCTAAACCAGTGTGTGTTGTACATTTCTGTCCAACCTTTCAAAGGAGTTAAACACGAAACACACGGCAGGAGACACGCTGGCCCTGAAACAGCTCTTTTTCAAGAGAGACCTGGTGAAGACAGGCAGCAGCGAGCTAATGCTAACCCTAACCCACCCGAAGAACCGCGGCGCTGAACTAAAGTACGAGGTCAGAAAAAGTCCACGTTCAGCTGTCGGAGTAAAAGTCTCGACTGTTTGTTTCAAGTCAAACGTAAAGTTATAAACTAAAACCCCGAGTCAGTCATGTTACTGCAGTTCATGCCTCTGGTGTGTGTGTGTGTGTGTGTGTGTGTGTGTGTGTGTGTGTGTGTGTGTGTGTGTGTGTGTGTGTGTGTGTGTGTGTGTGTGTGTGTGTGTGTGTGTGTGTGTGTGTGTGTGTGTGTGTGTGTATTCAGCTCATTGCAAGCACAGTGTGATGTGAACCTACAACACACACATGTGATCATGTCCTCCAACGGGATCGGGGACAACCTGCAGTGTTGTCTTGGTAAACGAGCCCAGCAGGGTTGGATGGACAGTGTGCAGATGTAGAAGGTTCATGTTAAAGTCGGACGTGTCTTTAAGACACTAATGGGGTTTGTACAGATCAACAGACGTGCTTTTACGTTCCACCTCCTTGTGTGTGGCTTGGTAAAGCTGCAGGATTCATGGCCACCTCCTCCACTAAACATTTTAATCTGACTTCATCCAAAGACCTAAAGGACTTTTCTGTTAGAGGTACGTTTACATGTGAACGTAGAAACTACGTGTGGTGGGGTGGCACATAAACTCATCGCTTGTTCATTCAGGCGCATTCTCACAGATCAGAATGTACCGTGTCTTGAGGGCTTTACCAAAACATCCCTCAGAAGCCACGCCCTCCTCAGTTACAAAGATGTTTGAATTCTTTGGGGCGACGGTGGCACAGGAGTTAAGTGCTCGCCCCGTAATCGGAAGGTTGCAGGTTCGAGCCCCGCTCAGTCTGTCGCTGTTGTTGTGTCCTTGGGCAAGGCACTTAACCCACGTTGCCTGCTGGTGGTGGTTGGAGGGACCGGTGGTGCCAGTGCTCGGCAGCCTCGCCTCTGTCAGTGCGCCCCAGGGCAGCTGTGGCTACATTGTAGCTCATCCCCACCAGTGTGTGAATGTGTGTGTGAATGGGTGAATGACTGATTGTGTTGTAAAGCACCTTGGGGGGTTCCAGGACTCTAGAAGGCGCTATATCAAATACAGGCCATCTACCATTGACTCTGTGAATGAGAATGTTCAAGACTCTTATGTGAGGTAAATATTAACAGTAATATGTATGCGTGAGTATGCGTGTAAACAATGACTAACCTGCTAAATCAGCACACACTGGTCTGGTGTAGATGAGATATAATATTCATTTTAAATTTATTGATTTAAACACAGATTGTCCAAACATTTGATTTAATCATCTTGTTCATTCATCACATGTGATTATTTAAGCTAACGAGTTATGAAGTCATGTAGGTTTCCAGTAGATCCACTTTATTCAGAGTGATGAATGTTGAAGTCTGGCTTCACGCAGAGATCGCAGGACCTTTGCAGGAGACCTGGAATATGTGGTTTTGTCTTTTGTATGCAAACAAGCACTGAGCAGAACCTTCTGGATTCGGAAGCCAGGTAGATCGTGGGATTATGTCTGCAGATTAAAGGTCATTATGTAGGTGAAAACTGACCCCTTGAAATTGTAAGAGATTAAAAACAAAACAGAACCAGAACAAATGGTTGTTTGAGAGGACTTATTATTATTATATTATTATTATTATTATTATTATGTTTTAAATTACTGTTTTTATTAGTATTGTTATTAATTATTATTATTATTATTATTATTATTATTATTGTAATAATTATTGTTATTATTGTTATTATTATATTTTTGTGTATGTTTGTTATTATTATTATTATTATTATTATTATTATTATTATTATTATTATTAGGCAGTTAGAGGAAACATCCCATTAACATTTTGTCCGTGGTTTCCAGAGAACTGTACACACACAGCGAGTGTGCCTTTGATTCAGTTTGACAGTCAGCTTTTTCTCTAACTCATCTCCGCTGTGGCAGTGCAGACGGAAGCCTCAGACACCAGAAAGGCTTTCTTTGATCATGAAGGAGCCCGAGTACCGGGATGTGAGGGATACGAGTCTCGGCGGAGATGGTGATGCGAGGAGGAGGTGGGTGCAATGGGGCTGGAGCAGCCGCCTGTCAGATTTACTGTCTGTAGCTCAGGCTGATGTGAAGGAGAGCTCAGGAAATGATCAAAGCACAGGTTAAGTCTCTAATAGAGCTGTCGATTAGGCTAATCTCTCCTTCCTCTCCTAGCAGAAGCTCCCAGCCCTCCATATTTGCTCTCTGAGAGGCAACAAGCCACCATCAGCACTGCTGAGTGTCTCATACAGGGTGGCAGAACAGCGCCGCTTTAGTTCCTGTGCATACTGACAGATGATGATGTTAAAAGCTGCAGTACTGAAATGTGAGCTGAACTGACCACACACCAGAGATGGACAAAAACTGTTGTCGACACAGAATTCATTTAAAGACTGAACGACGAACTGTGGGTCTGATTAGTGTGCTTTGGAATGGGTCACTCTGGCTGAACATGAAGATAGTCTCCTACACCTATCTCCTGCAGTAGCTTCTGATAGAAGATAGTCTCCTACACCTATCTCCTGCAGTAGCTTCTGATAGAAAATAGTCTCCTACACCTATCTCCTGCATCAGCTTCTGATAGATGATAGTCTCCTACACCTATCTCCTGCAGTAGCTTCTGATAGAAGATAGTCTCCTACACCTATCTCCTGCATCAGCTTCTGATAGAAAATAGTCTCCTACACCTATCTCCTGCATCAGCTTCTGATAGAAGATAGTCTCCTACACCTATCTCCTGCTTTAGCTTCTGATAGAAGATAGTCTCCTACACCTATCTCCTGCTTTAGCTTCTGATATAAAATAGTCTCCTACACCTATCTCCTGCATCAGCTTCTGATAGAAAATAGTCTCCTACACCTATCTCCTGCATCAGCTTCTGATAGAAGATAGTCTCCTACACCTATCTCCTGCATCAGCTTCTGATAGAAAATAGTCTCCTACACCTATCTCCTGCATCAGCTTCTGATAGAAAATAGTCTCCTACACCTATCTCCTGCAGTAGCTTCTGATAGATGATAGTCTCCTACACCTATCTCCTGCATCAGCTTCTGATAGAAGATAGTCTCCTACACCTATCTCCTGCAGTAGCTTCTGATAGATGATAGTCTCCTACACCTATCTCCTGCATCAGCTTCTGATAGAAGATAGTCTCCTACACCTATCTCCTGCAGTAGCTTCTGATAGAAAATAGTCTCCTACACCTATCTCCTGCATCAGCTTCTGATAGAAGATAGTCTCCTACACCTATCTCCTGCATCAGCTTCTGATAGAAAATAGTCTCCTACACCTATCTCCTGCATCAGCTTCTGATAGATAATAGTCTCCTACACCTATCTCCTGCAGTAGCTTCTGATAGAAAACAGACGGTGAAACTCTAGGATAGAAAATCCTGACAGATCTACGTCACCCTGTCACTAACATTCATGGACTCACCCATCTGGACTCACGACGGGGAAGGCTGTTAATGGTTTAGCGTCCAGGAAACAGCAGAGAACATCTCAGCTAGTAGAAGCTAAATTAACATTAGCAACTCCACCACACAGCAGAACTCCTCCAGGCTTGTGTTATTAGTGGAGATCTACGTTACAGAGCAGACAGTCAGTGGTAGCCGTGTTGCTGTTAGCCAATCAGAGGAGAGACGTCCAGATATCAGGAAGTAAGACTCCAAATTCGTCATAAGCTCTTCTCTGATCTGGCAATCTGCTAGGTCCTGAAACAGGAGCATCAGGGCAGTTTTTAAGCAGAGTAAGACAAACACGGCATTCATTCCTAGAAAACACGGTGGATGTATAAGTTAAACGAGTGAAACACACCTTCAAACATTCATCTCCGGTCATGAAGCAGATCGTAACGTTCATGAGTTTAGTTTCACCTACAGCCTGTGGAATAAAGGGCCTGCTTAATGACAGCTGCTGTGTGTTGGCTCTCCATGCAGAGCTCAGGAGGCAGACACACACACACACACACACACGTTTTCATTGCTGTCATGTATTAGTCTACTGATTCCACCCGAAGGTTTTTATTGTTTTATATTTAATCACATCAGGGCAGTTTTGATGAAAACAACATCAGATGGTTTTTCCATTTTTAGTTTTTGAAATCTTTTTTTTGAGTTAGAGGTTGGCAAACACCCTGAAGTAACCTGAAGTTCTGGTACCAGAGTTTACATGAAGCGTTTCAGAGAAGCGTCGAAGGCGCTGAAGCCTGAATGTGTTTTAGTAAAATCTTTGGTTCTCCACAACAACTGGTTTTGTTTTTAATCCAGCTCGGGTCGCCACCACAGGAGGCAGGACAGCATCAATAAAGCACGATGTAACCCTAACCCTAACCATGTCAGTCATTGTGCCTTGGTCAGAGGGACCTGTGGCTGCTGTCGGTGTGCCGGGGCGGCTGTGGCTGCAGGAGTGCAACATAACACAGAACATTCATTTAAACGTAAACACGTCCTTTCTGAGGAGACTTTCATATCTCCTAACGAGTAACAAGGAAAAGGCAGCAGGTAACCTGCACGGATATCCATGCGTGTTGCTGTCCTATCATGTTTTATTCATAGCTGTACGATCTGAATCCGACAGCGACATTGAAAAGTGACAGAACTTCATTCTATCGTTGCTCGATTTGGGCTCAACCCTGCTCTTTTGTGTGATCGTCCTCAGAGATGGAAGAAGACTGGTGTAACCGCTGCAGGGTCTGGAATGAGACGTAATTGTTGACGCTTGCATCAACCAGCAGATTAATACGGCTGCTACTGGATCAAGGTTTCTGCCCTACAATCTTCAAAGATTTCACTGAAACAAAGACTTGGTTTAGCTGAACTACAAGCGTGACATCTTCATCCTGTGTTCAGGATAAAAACACGTAGGTGCACAAGTGACTGGTTTCACTTGCTGTGTGTAGCCCGAGTGAAGCAGAACCAATAGAGTAACTTCCCTAACTTCATGAACACGCCCCTTTAAAAGGTGTTTGCCACCACTAAAGAGGACCTGCTGCTAATCTGGGCTCACTCTGTTCTACCAGCAGGGCTTGGACCTGGCTGCAGACTCTGGAAGAAGTGTGGAGACAGCTTTTGTACGCGTCCAATCACTCCAAAGTTACAAACACACACTCTTTAGTTTCTCCTCCACCTGGTTAACAGTACGTACACACCGCTTTCAAACTGCAGGTAGGACACCTGGCTGCTCCCTGGATATGTACTGGTCTCCTAGTGGCAGCACCGAGTGTAGAGTGTGTGTCACCCCGCAGCAGCCCGTCCACGGCTGCAGGTTCCGGACATCAGGGGGAAAACAAGCCACTCGTGGTCCAAAGAACAGGCAGGGGAACCACTGAACACTAAAATAGATCATTTGGAGGAGCAAAGACAATGCTAACAGTTCAAGTCTTTAGAGGCTGAAGGAGTTAAAAAGAAACATAAAAGCAGTCCTAAAAACGGTCTAAAACATCCTGTCCATCACCACGGGCGGGACGGTGTCCAGTACAAGCAGCCACCTCTGGGCTCCAGCGGACAGGGGTGACCCACGTAGCTGGGACCCAGTCCGCTCCACCTTGTTCTTTGGCTGTCAGGCACAAAGCCGACCTCCTGCAGCAACCTGTCTGTGCTGCCGCCATGGCTCCAGCGTCGTTCCCTCGCCCGCTGGCTGCTGCGCACACCGCCAGTCTCTCCGCAGCCCCCTGGTACAGCTCCGCTCCTTGGACACGTCACGCCCTCCTCGGCCCAAGGCCCTAACAAGACGCAGAGGCACCAGCACCAAAATTGTGCCACTCACATGGGGGAGGAGAGGGCAACCCACAATCCTCCACACTGGCCGCTTGTCCACATCCCGGGACGGTGCTCCAGGGTGGTCGGGTGTTCGTGTCCTTGCCAGAGGCGTCACCGTCCAGGGTCAGACCTCATGTGTGTCTCTGGTGTCTGCTGCTCTCCTGGACTCTTTCCTCGGTTCCTTTTATACCTCGTTTTGAGTCCATTGCACCTGTGGGCATTCCACACCTGTTCCCATTTGTTCCAGTTAGCGTCTCTGGAAGGTCCCACAAAGGGAAAAACCATTCAGAACACAAAATAAGCACGTAGACAATAACACGAATCATGCAACTTCAACTAAATCCAAACTCTTCCACTTTGTGACGTGCATGTTTGTCTGCTGTAGGCGTGGCCTTTTCCTTTTCATCTGAGAGAAAACTACAAACATGTCAGTACTGTGCTGAGCCAGCTGAGACAACAAGCTAAAGACGATAAACGTTTAGGAGCTTAAAGAAAGGGGGAGCTCAAACTACAGCAGTGAACAACAGAATCCCATTCCCATGATTCCTTGCAGCAACAGTGGAGTGTTGGACCTGACCCGCTGGTATGTCCACATTGTTAGCTGCCTTTGATGAGCTCCCTGGAAATGTAGCTGTGCTTATTAAGCTGGAAGAAAGCATGAGGTTGGAGTGGACGTGACAGGGCTCTCTATGATGAACACTCGCTCCTTCAGCTCCACACTCTGCTGATGGGCAGTAAGTGGCCAAAGTGGGCCACGTGTCGGACACCCACGCGCAGATTAATAGAGCAGCTGAGATGCCATTGATCTGAGCCTCTGTGGCTCTGCATCATAATCTGCTCTTCTGTTGACCTTGGCTTGGGTTTGCCTCTAGGCCAGTGAGGAGCTGCTGCGTTTCGAAGTGCTGAGTTGATTCACAATAGCAGCAAACTAAACAAAACCACGCGCTTGTCTTTAAGACCAAGTTCTTCCCGAAACCCGTCGGGTCTTTGTTCTTTAGCTAATTCAAAGTGGGAGTCAAGGCCTGAATGGAGACGAATTTCATGCACACTTCCTGCTAGGAACAGGGTTCTGAAACAGGCGTCGCCTGGCGGACCGAGAGAGCGGCACAAGGCAGTGGTAGCCCCCCCCCCCGTGCTGTTGGAGTTTCTCAGTCTATAAAGGAGTTGTTAACGAACGCGAGCACACGACTTATCGTTGAGGAGTCGAGCAGACAGAGTCTGCAGCGTTCTGTAGGACTTCCTGTTAACCGTGGTCATTAGATGAAAAGAGGAGGAGGGCGTTTTTTCCAAGGAGGTGAGCGGCTCCGGCAGGTGAGTAGCTGAGCCAGGTAGAGGTGCAGCTGCCTCACCTGGTGACCAGTGCAGGGCAGCCACCTGCTGACAACGTCACGGTTTTCACTTTAGCCATCAGCCACAGCTGGTCATACATGAAGGTGGAGCAGAGTTTTAACCTGAAGATGGAGATAGAAATATGGTTTTGGGCTGAAATACGACATTTAAAGTAAGCTGCACTAAACTGCCACACTAATGATTACACGTGTCCACACGTGTTCTAAAGGGTACCAGCAGTAGCTCAGGTGGTAGAGCGGGTTGCCTCATGATCGGAGGGTCATGGGTCCGATTCCAGCTCCCGCCAGGGGTATCCTGCTGTTGTGTCCTTGGGCAAGACACTTCACCCAACTTGCCTGTGTTAGTGGTGGTCAGAGGGGCCGACGGCGCCCAATGGCAGCCTCGCCTCTGTCAGACCTCCCCAGGGCGGCTGTGGCTACAAGCAGCTTACCATCACTAGCAGTGTGTGAATGTGAGAGTGTGTGAAAGCGTCTTTGGGGGTCTAGAAAAGCGCTATATAAGTTCAATGCATTATTATTATTATTATTATTATTATTATTATTATTATTATTATTATTATTATTATTATTATTATTATTATTATTATTATTATTAAATGTGTGCTTCTATTTCAGCTGTACGTAATGTGCCACATAAACATTTTCTGGTGGATGTGTGCCTTTCATAAAACACTGATTTTAAACGTACGAGCTAATAAAAAAATCATAACCGTTTGTTTATATTTCTGCATAAACTGTTTTAATACATTTTTGCTGAGGTTGGTTTATGTATTTATAAATGTAAATAAAGTTGTGTTTGAACACCTAACAAACCCTGGAAGACTTTTTTTATTAAAACCTGGAAATGTTACGTATTTGAAGCGTCACAATACAACGTGTAATTATTCAGGTTATGAGTGTGCCAGCGAAGCTCGAGGTCTCTGTTTTCGAGGTAAATTACAAAAAGATTTATTAGGCATCTACAAATGTTTTACACTCTTGATGGAAGAAAGCCTACATACATTTGGATCTGGGACACCATCTCTAATTTTCCACACACAACATGAAGGTATAACAATTCCAACACCAGGTCCCAGAAGGCCATGCTGCCAGACAATAAAGTTCCAGTATGCAGCAGAGCGGGACCGCCTATGGCTTTCTCCCGGATCCCGGATGTCAGCCTCCGCTCTGAGGTCGTTCCAGGTTCGTCTGGCCAGTCTCAATGCACCTTCATTCAACATGTATAGGTCCATGTGTGGCAACAGCGATGTACAGTTCTGTGGTTGTAGTTGACAGCATTTTTGTTCCAGCGGTGTTGCCATATCTCTGCACTGTAGACAGACACCAGCTGGGTGACCGTGGAGGACAAGGCCCAGGTTGAGGGTGATCAGGGTGAGACTCATCAGGTCAAAGGTGAGACTAGGTTCCCGTGTGAGACATCTTTGTAGAAACTGTTGGCACTCTTCTAGCGTCAGTCTCTTTATCCTAGCCTGTGAATGCAAACTCACACTTTTAAATTGTTGTGCTTGGCTAATGGACTCATAAAACGTTCAGATACTACGTGTTACAGGCATAAGGACCTTGAGTGCAAAATGTTTGGAATAAAATGAAGGAAGTACATTCACAACATGTTTCTGTGTATTCGCTGTAGCACAACGTAACTCTTAATGTCGGATGGAGCAGAGTATGTTAAGAATATGTTAGAATAAATCCACATAACGTATCCCACATTCAAAATCGGGATAATCATACAGATGAAATAATTGGACTCGTAATGGAGCAAATGTAAAATAAAGTCTTTGTTTTTGGCATTTTTTTGCGCAAAAATATGATAAGTTAGTAGTTAGATGTGCACGCATACCTCTTCCACTGCCACCAACTGTTGCCGGAGTTGTTGGACCCTTTCTAAGTCCTCCCGTGTAAGGTCAGCGAGCAGACCCCCACAGGTTCTAGCTTGACCTCGAACTCGACGTCGACCTCTGACACGGCCGCCTCCTTCCTGCTCTCGGCTGCCGCGGGTTGTTGAGGCTGTGGTTCTTCTGGCCCTGGATCGTCTCACCCGGTCTCTAGGTGCACCCCTCATCCTGCTTCTTGGTCGGGCTGGACCGGGCACGGGCTCGTAGTCCGTATCGGAACCAACAAGACTTTCCTCAGGAAGGCTCTAAACCAATCAGCAAAACAATAAGTTATATGCTAATTGATAGCTTTGTTTGTAATGCTATAGTTAGCTATGAAGATGCTCGTAATGCTACAGGGAATATTACTGGTGGAGAATCCGACTGTGGGAAAAAATATTTTGCTAGAGTCAACAGGTGCAAAGCCGGCAGTTGCTTGGAAACAGAGCGTGCACGAGCACGCTCCACGGACTGGTAGAGGGGTGCGCATGCGCATTTTAAAGAACGTTGAGTGGGCGGTTCTTCAGAAACATCGATTGCTACACCTTTAAGCCTTTTATAATACAGATCAAATGTGTCCATCATTAAACCATAAAACAAAACCAAATCTCGTTGTTCCCCCCAGTGACTCTGGACGAAGTGTACAACAAGGTATGAGCGGCGACCGAAGCTGTGGCTGCAGGGTCGGCCTGTGTCGGCGCACCTGGGAGTGGCTGGGTGCTTACTGATGCTGTCCTGCAGGCACAGAGGGACGTGATTAGTGCGGTGAACGAAGTGCGAGAAGAATTGCACAGAAAATGTGACAAGTGATAATGCTGCTGGTGTTCATAACTGTGTCTTCTCAGCAGCAGCACTGCAGGTGCTCTCCATGTCCAACATGTGCGTAAGCCAGGTCCTTAGTCAATTTTAAGTTGCACACATTTTTCCACTAAGTTTTTTTTAATAAATCCCAAAGTTTGCGTGGAATGTTGCTTACGCAGTTTTCCGACCCCGTTTTGTGCGTGAGCTAGCTTGATAAGTGAGGCCCCTGGTCTACATCTAAGCTCCTAGGGAGGCGTTCAGGAGGCATCCTGACCAGATGCCCGAGCCACCTCAACTGGCTCCTCTTGATGTGGAGGAGCAGCGGGTCTACTCCGAGCCCCTCTCGAATGACCGAGCTTCTCACCCTATCTCTAGGGGAGAGCCCAGCCACTCTTCGGAGAAAACTCATTTCGGCCGCTTGTATCCATGATCTCGTTCTTTCGGTCACTACCCAAAGCTCATGACCATAGGTGAGGGTAGGAACGTAGATCGACCGGTAAATCGAGAGCTTCGCCTTCTGACTCAGCTCTCTCTTCACCACGACAGACCGGTACAACGCCCGCATCACTGCAGACGCAGCACCAATCCACCTATCGATCTCACGCTCCAGTTTCCCCTCACTCGTGAACAAGACCCCGAGATACTTAAACTCCTCCACTTGGGGCAGGACCTCATCCCTGACCCGGAGAAGGAATTCTACCCTTTTCTCAATCAACAAATACGAATAAAGGTATTCAACAAAATGTTATAGCCCATAAAAATGTGTATCATCATTATTAATGAATCTTTAATATCTGATTGACTCGGTAAATAGGTACTTTGGGTATGCCAGAGAACCAACACATATAATAGTTTGACGTAGAAGCAAAATATAGTTTATAAAAATCTATTTATTACTTTATTTCTGCGACTGATCATGCCGGATAAAAGGTTATAAATTATTATTTAAGGTAATATCAACTGAGAAAATAAACTGATGAAAGATGATCTAAGGTGTTATTGAAGTCTAATTAAGTGTCTTAGAGAAGAATGAGATGTCTGGTTTATAAAGTAACTGGCTCAATTTATTGATGTTTAATCAGTTATCAAATTAATAATTAGCCTTGCAACGCCAGTGTGTGCAGAGCTACGGTACCCGTGGGGCGAGGGTTCTCGGCGATCCGGGGGACCAGTGAAGTGGGTTCGGCC
>SSNQ01034200.1:258545-271095 GCA_006942095.1 Nothobranchius kuhntae | reverse complement strand
TAGTTTTGATGAATGGAGGAAGTACACACACACACACATACACACACACACAGATTCAATAAGAGCGCACGCTGCGCAAACTGCGGCGCGCCGTCAGACTGAAGGCAGAAATGAGCGCTGCCTCCTCTGTGATAAAAACTTTTAAGAGGTTTTATAACATTTTTCATTCCAGGTCAAATTAAGATATTAGCTTCTATTTTGGGATGACGTATTAAAGTCGGTCCGCTCCAGCCAGTGACTCCTCATGAATCTGACCACATCTCATGTTACTGCAGCATTTGTTATTCCGGTCCGCGTGGCAGCGGATCGCAGATTCAGCCACACCATAAAACAGCAATAAGTCGGTCTGAGGCAAAAGTGAACATCATGGCTATATCTTGTCCCCTATAGACATTTGATTACGCACAAGTAGGTGATCAGCTCAGGTTCACGCAGAGCAGAAGGAAGGAGAGCGCTCTGGCCGCACAGGTTAAACGTTCCTACTTTAAGAAAACCATTAAATTGCATTGTTGATGTGCTACCTGGGCACTCTAAATATTTATTTTAAATGAAATCAAAGGAAATTGTAATGGTATCGAATGTTTATTAATTACTATGTAAAAAATGAAAGTGATGGGGAAAAAGGCAGATCATATTTTTTAACCCTGTCTGTTTAGCTTGACGTCTGATATATATATATATATATATATATAGATAGATAGATAGATAGATAGATAGATAGATAGATAGATAGATAGATAGATAGATAGATAGATAGATAGATAGATAGATAGATAGATAGATAGATAGCCATGCCGTGATGTGTGTGTGTGGGGGGGGGCGTCGACATGGTCGGGACATAGAAGGGGGTGCGCGGCTAAATAAGTTTGGGAACCGCTGTGCTAGAACATCTGGTGCTGTCTGATTACTTTCATTGCACGCATAAAAAAAGGAGCAGTAAAGTCTCTAATCAGAAAGTGTTTCGGTTTCAGAAGTGGATTCAGCCCACAGCAACAGTTCAGCTTCCCTGCAGGAAGGTAATTTCTGACCCCCTGCTGATAAAATCTGAACAGTAAATCAGTTCTGCAGAAAGCTACACATTTCATGTTTTGGGAGTTTTCAATCATTTTCCCCTTAGATGGCATCTAGTTGAGTAAAACCTTTTTAAGCGCTACTCAAAGATCTTTTTTTTTTACTTAAAAACAGTAAATTTGAGAGGATTTAGAGGTCCTCAGAATATCTTCCTGAAGGTGTTTGTGATTTTTGGGACTTGTGTCTTTAGCCTATAGAGCTTGGGATCATGTCGCCATCATCAATGGTCCCCATGTTTGGGTAGCCTCCGAGTCCTCGCTTGTTGCTTGATATTTCTGACAACAGCTCACTAAGTGTCGGTCTTGTCGCTTCCTTTAATCTAATATTCATGTGATCTGTTATTACGCCACCATGGGAAATCGTTGCTGTGTTGTAGGGTGCAACGTGAACGCCAGGGAAAAATGTGGAAAATGCGCTAACTTTTTACCGTTTGCCTACTTGGAGGCATAACCAAGTGTCTGACTGCCCCGCTTGGACGGCAGCTGTAAGGCAACCAGACATTAGGGCTGAACGATTTACTGAATATGTATTTAAATTGTGATGTGACCAAAGGAGATTTTCTTATCGCAAAGGCTGCAATTTGACAAGAGATTAGCGCAATGCTAATATACATGGAAAAACCCATAGCGATGCTAATGCTAATATTGTCAATTACATTCTTGCAAATTACGAGTTAGGATCGTGCCAAATGATTACATTTGGAGTCTAATAAAAAGTAAAAACTGCCATTAATCAAATAAGTACAGACAGATATTTTTGTCATGACTCCCATCCTTCACCCTCCTCTGCCTCCTCATTTCACCTTCATTCAGCTCACCTGGTCCCTTCACCAAGCTCCTGACAAGCCCTGTTTCCCTGGCAACCACAATCAACTCCATTCATCTCACCTGTTCCTGTCATCAGCTTCATCCACTTCACCTGCTCCCCCTGCTATAAAAGAACCATCCACATACCCAGTCTCTGCCAGTAGATCTTCCAGCGATTCACCCTGCCTGACCTCAGCCTCTGGACCTCGTCTTTCGCTCCTGACCCCTGCCGTGTATTCTGCCTGCCATTTCGACCTTCGCCTGTCTCCGACTCTGTCTCCAGCCTCGCCCACCTGGTAACTCTGCATCCAAATAAAGACGTTTTTATATACTTTTACTGTGTTTGGCGTCTTCACGGGTCTTCTGAGTTCTGTTCATGACAATTTTAGAAAAGCTAGAAAACTGTAAGAGACTTCAACTCCACTGAGTTTTGGCTAGCAGCTATGAACGTAACTGAACTACGGAAGCTCTGCATGGACAATACGTCAAAAACTCTAAACACAAAAGACTTCAATAAACAGGACACACGTCTATCCTGCAAATCACTTTTCACAGATGATGCTAGTACCTGTGCTCCTTCAAGGGATGTGCTCCTGGCTGCAAAGCATCGCACCTTCAAATACAAAAGTTTTCATTTACATGAGCGTGTTTATGTTTATGGAGACGAGTAAACTTGGTGATATGAAATGTAAATAAATATGTAGATACATAAACTTGTTTATATTCAGTACAGGTTACACAGATTCTTTGTTTTGCTTCTCTTATGTTTGTTTTCTGTTGAAAAATGAGAAAAGCCCCGTGAGAAAATAATCGTGAATTAAATTGCAATTAGATTATTTTCCAAAATCGTTCAGCCCTACCAGACATCACTCTCCAGAGAGCCCCGGAGACACACACACACACACACACACACACACACACACACACACACACACACCAGTAGGCTAATGCAGGTGCTGTGAAACACAACCTCTGCTACGCTGCTTCTATGGGATGAATATGTTGATTGTTTTACAAGAAAAACCAGCAAATGAAACGTTTACCTCCCATCCAAATGTTTACATCCTCTCACACCACAAACAAGATGTCTGCAAATGTCTGTAAAGCAGAGCTGTGGTGGCAACAAGTTGCGATCAGTGCTGCAGTTTGGAGCCCTTCAGTGTCCGGAGAAGATCGTGCTGATTTCATCTTAGAGCAATCATCACATTTCAGAGAGCGGAGCGACTCCGATATCAGAGCAGCGACCCTCTGAGGGTGTAGAATGTGGACTGTAAGTGACCAAAGTGTGTGTGTGTGTGTGTGTGTGTGTGTGTGTGTGTGTGTGTGTGCTCCACAGAGTCCCCAGACCCCGTCCAGTGAGCATAATCAAGAGGACCTCCTGTTTGGAGCAGCAGCAGGTTCAGATGGAGGGGCTCAAGCTTTCCTGTCAGAGATCAGTGAAGAAGACGTGGAGGTGCTTCGTCAGAGAGAAGAGGCCCTGCTCCAGATGGAGGTAAGAACTTTCCTCAGACCTGCCTCTGTTAAATAAATCCACATGAGGACATTGTCCTACGCGGTTGCAAAATGTCGTGTGTGGGACACTCCCACCTCTGCCTGTTTGGTGGGAGCTAACGCTGTCGTAGCGTTATGGAAACAAGCTTTAATGTTATTCTCTTTTGAAATGACAAAACTAACATGTCATAACTACTTCTGATGAGTGTCCCCGTCTCATTTATCAAACATGGCGTAGAATCCTTACTAAAACGTACTTAAGCTCAGCAAAACAAAAGTACTTACGCCTAGCAGGTGTGTGATCTATCAAACATGGAGTACACACAGCTGCACGCCATGTCCGCTTCAGAAATTTGAGACTAACGAGAATGTTCCTCAGCTGCTTTTTAGTCACACCCCGCCCTCACCACGCCCACTTACTGCCATAAATAGTCAATGCAAAGTGCCTTGTGGACCTCATGCATATACATAAGCCGGCTGTTGCAGCGCTCCGCCAATGACATGGCGACCGTAGACCAAGGCAGATCAAGGAAGCGCTATTTCACACAAGCAGAATTTGAGGTACGTGTGGGTGAGGTGGAGGAATGAAAGGAAGTGCTTTTGCAAAACAAATAAGAGAAAATCCACGGAGTGGCACAGCGTTGCTGAAGCCGTCAATGCTGACTTCTTCAGAGAGATCTGTGGCGGGTATAAAAACAATGGCCCAATCGGGATTCGATCCCCGACTCCCGGGTGAAAGTCACGCAAGCTAACCAGTCACCCAAACGGAGATCTCCCCTGTACAAGTATCCAGGTCACATGATCAATCGGCTCACAGTGACAGGACACACACTGTCACACACGCATGATGTTCTGTCTCAATCTGTCCCCCTGCTGATATTCTGCACTTCAGGCTGTGTGTGTGTGTGTGTGTGTGTGTGTGTGTGTGTGTGTGTGTGTGTGTGTGTGTGTACAAGTGATAATGCTGCAGGATTTCATAACTGTATCTTCTCAGCAGCAGCACTGCAGGTGCTCTCCATGTCCAGCAGGTGTGTAAGCCAGGTCCTTAGTCAGCTTAAAGTTGTGCACATTTTTCTGCTAAGTTTTCTTTCATAAATCCCAAAGTTTGTGTGGAAAGTTGCTTACGCAGTTTTCCGACCCCGGTTAGGGTGGGTATGTGTTTCTGTATCTGAGAGCACTTTTAAACACACACGCACGCACACACACAGTGAGTGTTTTGGTTAGGCAGTAATTAGCGTCTCGGCCCGCCTGCTAAGTGCTTGCGGAGCCGGTATAATTTAGAAATTGAAGTGTTGGAACTGAGAGCCACAAACATCAGAGACTAAAACATAATCTGTGTTATTCTGTTGAACAAGTCTGATTTTAACCTGATTCAGACTCCAGGGCAAATGAAACTCCCACACCTGTCCTCACCTTCACCTGAAGATGCTGAGCACTAGTCAGAGAAGAGTCGCCACTCAGCTGCTGCCTACTCGTGTCTTAGCTGCCACGGCTGGACCGGATGGCGTTAGGATTATATTTTATGAACCCTGTCTCTTATTTGGAGATGCTTTCATGGATCTGACTGTAGAGCTGCCAGTGAGGCAGAAGTAAGGGGTAATCTGGATACTTTAGGTGTAATGTAGTACCTGGAGAATAGTGTAGTGTCATTAGAAAGATTATTAGAAACATGGCTGCCTACTACTCTGAGATGGTAAATGGCCTGTATTTGATGTAGTGTCTTCTAGAGTCCTGGAACCCCCCAAGGTGCTTTACAACACAATCAGTCATCCATCCACACATTCACACCCCGGTGGTGATGAGCTACGATGTAGCCACAGCTGCCCTGGGGCGCTCTGAAAGAGGCGAGGCTGCCGGTCCCTCCGACCACCATCAGCAGGCAAGGGGGGGTTAGTGTCTTGCCCAAGGACGCAATGACAGAGACTGAGCGGGGCTTGAACCTGCAACCTTCTGATTATGGGGCGAGCACTTAACCCTGTGCCACCGTGGCCTCTCTAGAACCTCTGACCCCTTTCTGCTCTTTGGACGCCACGAGCCGAGTTGATCCCACGCTGTCTGATGATTTTACCAGTTGTCTTACTGGTTGGGTTTTCTGAAATCTGGTGCACCATCTCCCGGCTTAAGTGGTCTTTTCTCTGCTTTGCTCAGAGGAGTCGTCTGGCTACAACTGGCTAGAACTGGCCAGAACTGGTTAGAACTGGCTAGAACTGGCTAGAACTGGCTAGAACTGGCTGCAACTGGCTAGAACTGGTTAGAATTGCAACAGGAATCCTAGTGGACCAGAGGCTGGACCTCCCAGACTGTTTTAGTTTACAGTCACATGACACGCGCCAACCCCACTCAGCTGATCTGTCCCTGTGATGTCACCCAGCCGGGGTTCTGTTATGATGTGTCTTTAAAGGGGCGGATGCCCAATCGACATCGTGCATTTGAATCGGTTCTGACTTCATCGTGTTTCAACAACTCTAGCAGAACACCTGGTTTGGCCCGGCGGTGGCCGCTCAGAGCGCTGCCAGGTAAGTTTTAGTGTTTGACCCAAACAACAACAACTCCTTCACTTTCAACAGAAGTCCAGTTTAGAGCTTGAATGAAAATGCAGCAGGCGTTTATGCTTCTGTTGCTGAAAGACTAACTTATCCAGACATTTTCTGTTTTTGCCTTTTCAATAAACACATTTTCTTTTCCACATATAACATTCGAGTGTGCAGAAGGCAGTCGGCTGCTTATAGATAACCGTTTCCATTTATGTTTACCACCCAGGGCACCAAATCAAAGCAGCCACCTGGATGATTGCAGGACTGTTTGTTGACACCCTCCCAGGGCTGCTAAAGCTTTTGGTAACTTGCTTTAAATGACAAACGAGAACTTGCATTTTCATGTTTTTAGATTTGACGTGTGCATCATGAATGAAAACAAACTCTGGTCTGCTCCTAGGACCTGAGGTTCAAATGGGTTTGAAACAGAAAAATATGTTTGAAGCCTGCGGGGCAAACACACGCCACGTTAGGCAGGATGTTCTCCTCCCACCTCCAAAAGCTTATTAGTGTTTTGTCACAGTTCCCCCTGCTTCTACAGGATGTTGCAAGTTACCCAGTTACTAAAGTGTTGATATAGATGTGTTTCTTTACCTGGGCAAGGTGTGTGCAGAATCATGATGGTGTTAGGCTGGTGGAGGGATGGGGATCTGACTCAGACTTCAAACGCAGCTGTGGAGGATCTGGGATGTTTTCCAGCTGAAGATCCAGCGGGATAGATTCCTGAGCTTGTTTACTGTCGGTCCGGCCATACTTTACTCCCAGCCTGTCACTTTAGCCCAACTCTTCTTTCCTTTTGCTTTCATGGCAGTAGCCTGATGCGGATGCTGGTTCCTTCAGTCATGGAAAACCAACAACAGACTTAAGGTTTAGTGGACTAGACAAGCTCTGCTGTTATGAAAAGTGTCCATGATAAACATCGACGTCCTTCCTGTTTAACACTGAGTTTATCGTCCTTCAGGAGTGATGAGCTAACAGCTAGTCCAAGAGAAGACCAAAATGTGTTTCTGTCATTTTAAAGGTGTGGAGCATGATTATGTCTGATTCTAACGGGTCACTCTGAGTGCTTCATGCTGGCTGAACATGAAAGTAGTCTCCTACACCTATCTCCTGCTTTAGCTTCTGATAGAAAATAGTCTCCTACACCTATCTCCTGCAGTAGCTTCTGATAGATAATAGTCTCCTACACCTATCTCCTGCAGTAGCTTCTGATAGATAATAGTCTCCTACACCTATCTCCTGCAGTAGCTTCTGATAGAAAATAGTCTCTTACACCTATCTCCTGCAGTAGCTTCTGATAGATAATAGTCTCCTACACCTATCTCCTGCAGTAGCTTCTGATAGATAATAGTCTCCTACACCAATCTCTTACAGTAGCTTCTGATAGATAATAGTCTCCTACACCTATCTCCTACAGTAGCTTCTGATAGAAAATAGTCTCCTACACCTATCTCCTGCAGTAACTTCTGATAGAAAACATTCTCCTACACCTATCTCCTGCAGTAGCTTCTAACAGAAAATAGTCTCCTACACCTATCTCCTGCAGTAGCTTCTGATAGATAATAGTTTCCTACACCAATCTCCTGCAGGAGCTTCTGATAGATAATAGTCTCCTACACCTATCTCCTGCAGTAGCTTCTGATAGATAATAGTTTCCTACACCTATCTCCTACAGTAGCTTCTGATAGAAAATAGTCTCCTACACCTATCTCCTGCAGTAACTTCTGATAGAAAACATTCTCCTACACCTATCTCCTGCAGTAGCTTCTAACAGAAAATAGTCTCCTACACCTATCTCCTGCAGTAGCTTCTGATAGATAATAGTTTCCTACACCAATCTCCTGCAGTAGCTTCTGATAGATAATAGTCTCCTACACCTATCTCCTGCAGTAGCTTCTGATAGATAATAGTCTCCTACACCTATCTCCTGCAGTAGCTTCTGATAGATAATAGTCTCCTACACCTATCTCCTGCAGTAGATTCTGATAGATAATAGTCTCCTACACCTATCTCCTGCAGTAGCTTCTGATAGAAAATAGTCTCCTACACCTATCTCCTGCAGTAGCTTCTGATAGATAATAGTCTCCTACACCTATCTCCTGCAGTAGCTTCTGATAGATAATAGTCTCCTACACCTATCTCCTGCAGTAGCTTCTGATAGATAATAGTCTCCTACACCTATCTCCTACAGTAGCTTCTGATAGAAAATAGTCTCCTACACCTATCTCCTGCTTTAGCTTCGGATAGAAAATAGTCTCCTACACCTATCTCCTGCAGTAGCTTCTGATAGATAATAGTCTCCTACACCTATCTCCTGCAGTAGCTTCTGATAGATAATAGTCTCCTACACCTATCTCCTGCAGGAGCTTCTGATAGAAAATAGTCTCCTACACCAATCTCCTACAGTAGCTTCTGATAGAAAATAGTCTCCTACACCTATCTCCTACAGTAGCTTCTGATAGATAATAGTCTCCTACACCAGTCTCCTACAGTAGCTTCTGATAGAAAATAGTCTCCTACACCAATCGCCTACAGTAGCTTCTGATAGATAATAGTCTCCTACACCTATCTCCTGCAGGAGCTTCTGATAGAAAATAGTCTCCTACACCAATCTCCTGCAGGAGCTTCTGATAGATAATAGTCTCCTACACCTATCTTCATGCAGTAGCTTCTGATAGATAATAGTCTCCTACACCAATCTCCTGCAGTAGCTTCTGATAGATAATAGTCTCCTACACCAATCTCCTGCAGGAGCTTCTGATAGAAAATAGTCTCCTACACCAATCTCCTACAGTAGCTTCTGATAGATAATAGTCTCCTACACCAATCTCCTGCAGGAGCTTCTGATAGAAAATAGTCTCCTACACCAATCTCCTGCAGGAGCTTCTGATAGAAAATAGTCTCCTACACCTATCTCCTGCAGTAGCTTCTGATAGATAATAGTCTCCTACACCTATCTCCTGCAGTAGCTTCTGATAGATAAAAGTCTCCTACACCTATCTCCTGCATCAGCTTCTGATAGATAATAGTCTCCTACACCTATCTCCTGCAGGAGCTTCTGATAGATAATAGTCTCCTACACCTATCTCCTGCAGTAGCTTCTGATAGAAAATAGTCTCCTACACCTATCTCCTGCAGTAGCTTCTGATAGAAAATAGTCTCCTACACCTATCTCCTGCAGGAGCTTCTGATAGAAAATAGTCTCCTACACCAATCTCCTGCAGGAGCTTCTGATAGAAAATAGTCTCCTACACCTATCTCCTACAGTAGCTTCTGATAGAAAATAGTCTCCTACACCTATCTCCTGCAGTAGCTTCTGATAGATAATAGTCTCCTACACCAATCTCCTGCAGTAGCTTCTGATAGAAAAAAGTCTCCTACACCAATCTCCTGCAGTAGCTTCTGATAGAAAATAGTCTCCTACACCTATCTCCTGCAGTAGCTTCTGATAGATAATAGTCTCCTACACCTATCTCCTGCAGTAGCTCCTGATAGATAATAGTCTCCTACACCTATCTCCTGCAGTAGCTCCTGATAGATAATAGTCTCCTACACCTATCTCCTACAGTAGCTTCTGATAGATTATAGTCTCCTACACCTATCTCCTGCAGTAGCTTCTGATAGATAATAGTCTCCTACACCTATCTCCTGCAGCAGCTTCTGATAGATAATAGTCTCCTACACCTATCTCCTGCAGCAGCTTCTGATAGATAATAGTCTCCTACACCTATCTCCTGCAGTAGCTTCTGATAGAACGCAGACGGTGAATCTCTAGGATTAGAAAATCCTGACAGATCTACGTCACACTCTCACTAACAATCATGAACTCACCCATCTGGACTCACGATGGGGAAGGCTGTTGTCGTGGGCAGCAGTAGCTCAGGAGGTAGAGCAGGTTGCTCCATGATCGGAGGGTCATGGGTTCGGTTCCAGCTCCTGCCAGGGGTACTCTGCTGTTGTGTCCTTGGGCAAGACACTTCACCCAAATTACCTGTGTTGGTGGTGGTCAGAGGGGCTGGCGGCGCCAAATGGCAGCCTCACCGCTGTCAGACCTCCCCAGGGCGGCTGTGGCTACTTAGTAGCTTACCATCACTAGCAGTGTGTGAAATCATGTTTGAGTGTCCTAAAAAGCGTTATATAAGTTCGACGTATTTTTTAGCATCCAGGAAACAGCAGAGAACATCTCAGCTAGTAGAAGCTAACTTTTAGCATTAGCAACTCCACCACACAGCAGAACTCCTCCAGGCTTGTGTTATTTATGGAGATAAAACATCAACGTTGCAGAGCAAACAGAGTCAGTGGTAGTCATGTTGCAGTTAGCCAATCAGAGGAGAGATGTCCACATATCAGGAAGTAAGACTCAGATCCTGCCGTCTGAAGCTCAGCTGTCATCTGGTAATCTGTTCGTTCCTGAAACAGGCGCGTCTGAGTTTTGTCCCCTGAGTACGACTTACCGAGAGAACAGGGGCAGTCGGGGCCAAAGCTCCCCATTTCAATACTACCCACCTCCACCCACTACAGTCACATCCATCCTTCTTAGATGAAGTAACCAACTGTTACAAACTACTTCAGGGAACTGAGTTGCAATTTTAAACTAACTAGTAGGTCAAAAAGCAGCCATACGACTCATTCCTGATCCTGATATCTCACAGTGTGACAAGCAGGAGGTCCTGATCCTTTAGCAGCACCTTATGCAGCAGTGGTAACATGGGTTAGGGTTACGCCACAGGACCAGCACGACCTCCTCAGACAGACACACACCTGTGGGTGCATTATAAAGTTTTACATTTTGTTTTTGTGCAGCAACACCTTGTTTGGTCTTTGGTCTGGTCACTTTGCTTCCTTTGAACTGCAGCTGATTAAAGTCGGGCGTAAGGACCCGTTCTACTGTGCTGTGGTCTATCGTCCACCTGGTCCAAACAGTTCTTTCCTTCAGGAGTGTAGTGACTTTCTATCCTCCACTGTGAAGCTGTCCAGACTTGTGATTGTTGGTGACTTTAACATCCACGTTGATGATCCCTCTGATCACTTTGCCATGAATTTCTCCAGCCTTATGGACTCCTTCAGCTGTACCCAGCATGTTTCTGGCCCCAAACCAAGCCCCCACAATGCGGCTCAAAAATTGAGGCCAACCCGGAAGTACCAAAAATTGCAGTTCCACCCTCATCCACTAGGGGCTGGTGCCAGAAGCGAGCAAATTGACTTCCATGTTAAAAATACCAATTTCACAGCAGAAATAAACATGCTTACAGCCTTTCCTGTTACTCTCTCTCTCTTTTTCTTTACATTTTTTATTTTTGTGAAGCGCCTCGTGATTTGTATCTTGAGAGGCGCTGTAGAAATGATACTTTCTTCTTCTCCTTCTTAAAACGACTCATTTATAGAATATTTGTTTTTACAGGAAACGTTGAACATCTGTTGTTTCAGAAGGTTTGCAGCTAAAGGCCTAAAAACCATTTAGGAATTAGATGTAATCAGGAACACAGGCTTGGGTGTGGAGAGCTCCAGCTCTACGACTAAACCTGACAAGTATTCTCTCATAAATGACAGTTTTTAAAATACTTTTACTCATATTTGCATCATGATTATTTTGCTGTGGTGTGTTTAATCGTCTGTTACTGGCAGGGGCGTAGCACCAAATTCTGGGCCCTCGGTACAAGTCTTCTAGGTGGGCCCCCATGTTCAATTACTTAATATCTCTCTTACACATTTTTGTCATGCTATAAGACAAGATAATAAATATGATCTTAGTTTAACCTCTATATTGAGCAAATACAAATGCCAGCATAATAAAAGTGAAATGCCCAGACTTCACATATAATTATTTTTATTTGCCAACAATGTGTTCAAACAAAAATCCTGGAATTTATTTTCCAGTAAATGCCCACTGACGGGTCTTCATGTTAGCAAAATCACTTATGAGATCTTTAAAGTCCAATCCTTTGGCTAATTGGCTTTCAATAGAAAGAAGAGCTAGGCTGTTCAGTCTATCCTGGGACATTGTTGATCTCAAATAATTTATCACCAGTTTCAGTTTGCTAAAAGCCCGTTCACCCCCAGCAACAGTCACAGGTAGTGTGGAAAATATCCTCAGTCCAATACAAACTTCTCCAAAAATGCTCTGTAATTGCATCCTGTATGGCATTAAGCAGCTCAAGAGGAGACCGAATGTGTGGAAATGTGGCACCATATATTGTTCTCAGGTGTAGCATCTCATTCTCAAATTCAGCTGTGAGATCCTTGTAATGTTTTCTCATCAGTGCTGGCATGATATCTTCATCTGCTCTTCAGTCATGTCTGTCATGGTGCATGATGTTAAGCTTTGCTGATATGTATTGATATATTAAATACATATGACATGAAATAAACCAGGTTCTCTCTGTGAATGTAATGTACTCTAAATTTTATAATCCCTGTATTATCAGCCAAATTATAAGATTGTCCGTTTTCAAGATCAAATATAAAGAAATTTAAAACAGGCTTAAAATATCTAACCAAGTCAGTAACAATCCTCTAACACCAGTGTCATCATGCTATACGAAAACCAGTGGCAGCTTCTCATTCCTGAGATTACCACGAATCCATCGATACCAAGTTTGTCCTGGTCCATGACTGGGAAGGAGCTGAAATATCCACACAGAGTGAACC
>SSNQ01034200.1:248126-256381 GCA_006942095.1 Nothobranchius kuhntae | reverse complement strand
CCTACCTTGGAACTGGAGAGCTGCAGGTGCAAGCCCCGTCTGTGTCCATTGTGTCTTTGAGCAAGACCCTTAACCCGCCTTGGTGGTCGGAGGAACTGGTAGCTGTGTGCCCCAGGAGCTGTGGCTCTATTGTAGTTTATCAGCACCAGCGCTCCACGGATAAAGGTATGGTAGTTCCTACTGAGAAGGAACTTCCCCAACATCGGCCGAGTCTCGCCCATGGAGCGTGAGACACACGTCTCACTGTCTTCAGACGCGTCTCACGCCACACCTCCAACTTCACACCTGCACGTTAAACTCAGAGTGACAGAAGAACTAGTAAAACAGTCCCTCTGTTAACTTGGCCTTTAAGGATGTGCTGAAGTGTCCCCTGCTTTGTACCCCCCCCCTCCTTCTGTAGCTCATGGCTGACTGGGAGCAGATAGAAACCTGTCATGCTGCCACAGCCTGCTTTCAGATGACAAGCCTCGCATGGCGGCACACTTCTGGACAGCAGCTGCCATCCAGCAGTTTCAAGACTAATGATAATGTTTTCGAGGCACTTTCCAGCATAATGAAGATGAATCTTTGTGTCCAGTTGGAGCCGTCTGAACTTCATCAACATTTAAGATCAGCTAATCCTCCTCCAAGAGCCAAGTTCTGAATAGGAATGAAAAAGGGAGAGCATCAATCTTTTTCTGCAGAGTGGCACATAGTGAAAGGCCCGCGGTACAAATGACAGCCTCATTTTAGCACTCAAGCTGAGATGGGTCAGGCAGATGATTGGTGTTCAGCCGGGGTCGTCTGGCCGACTCCTTTGTCATAGCTGTATGGATGAATGTCATCGTCGGCCCTCAGGCAGGAGCTCAGGGGCTCGACGCCTCTCCTTTGGGGAGTGATACTATCTGACAATGTTCCTTTTCATCTTCACACACACACACACACACACACACACACAATCTTTTCCTGCTGCTAAATCAGCAGTCATTCCGGTGCACCACACTTTTCTTCAGGGCTCTCCTCCCAGTGGACCTCCAGAACCTGATGCCTGTCATGCTTATCTGTTTTAATCTCTCGTTGTTGAAAAGTTTCGATCCAAGGTTAATTTTCTCTTCCCTGGAGACTGAGTGTGACAGCTCGGCTCTTGTTTGCTATTTGCAGCTATAATTGGAAGACGTGTTTACAACCAGTGGATGTTCCAACATCTGTACTGGTTGACTTTAGAGAAGTCCCGAGAACAACATTTACTCTTTCTTCTCTCAGCAAACACCTTCAGAGCAAACAGACCGACAGAAACCAGACCTTAGGGGATCTAGACAGATTTAGTCATGGCAGGGACCAAAGAGAAGCCCCGGCACAAGAGCTTCACTTCCCGTCTCATCGTGTGATTCAGCTCTTTTTCCTGAGTCCAGCTGTTTAGTCCTGCAGGCAGCTTTCACTGCAGTTACACTTGGTCTTCGTTTCGGAGCAGCCAGCTCCTGGTGCAGCTGATCTGCTGGTGAAGTCTATGTTTAGTGACGTTACCATCGTTTTAGCTGTGACGCTACGGTGAATGAAGCCTGGGGAATCACAGAAACAGTTCAACCAGCGTGTGAGCTGGAGTACATCGAGTCATCAGACATAAAAACACAACCGGATCGTTCAGTAGTTGCAGCTTTAAGAACAGTCAGAGGCCACTGCTGGGAGAAGCGAGATGGAAAGAGTCAGAGAGAGAAACCTGGAGGATTCTCATGCGTGCACGGGGACAACAGGCTAACTCCACACAGAAAGGTTTGGAACCCGCAACCTCCCTGCTGCGAGGCAGCAGTGCTACCTGCTGTGCCACCACACAGCCTCCTTTAAGTCCTGCTTTGTAAGATTGTGTTTGAGTTCACGCAGGCCGACAGACTGGAAGGTGGGACGCGCATGTAAAACGTTTGATGTGGAAATGAGGACTGAACCACACGCGGGCGTCGTCGTGCTGAAGCAGCCTGTGTCTAACAGACACTTCCTCGTGGTGGACGACCTCGCTGCCCATTGTTCTTCTCTGGCCAAATGAGCCATCTCGCACACAACTCTCGGTGAAAACTCGGGTCTCCCTCCGATGCATCGCTGCTCACAGTACAGTGTTTGTTTTCACTCGTGAGTGCATGAGCTCCCGTCCGTGTGCTCGGGGGTTAGTGTGAATGCAGGATGCACGTCTGCAGGTTCTGAAAAAAGAGAAATGTGAGTTTGAGGCGAGCGGTGGACAAAAACAAAGTAAAAGCAGTTTTAGGACACAAGTAAAACCTTTTAATCGTGGTGGAAACGCCAAACCGTGTAAACTAAACACATTTAATCAATGTGATCCCTGATGAGGACTTTATTTTGTCAGCGTCTTTAAGAAAGCATCGTTTATGATGCACATCCGCCTGCTTCTGACTAAAAACACTTTTCATCTGTCATCCTGCAGCTCCTAAGGTGGAGGGGAGGGCCGACTGGTGGCGAGCTTCTTGTTGCCTTGTTGTGTCATCATGTGTTCAGGGAGGCTGACTCCACAGTGATCCTCCGTTTAACGGCCACCTTCCAACCGCAGTTCAGGTGCTTTGGCACAACGTCATCAAAAGGAATTAAACGGAACATTAAGACAGAACATCTTGAAAAGAGAAATCTGAATCCAGACATTTCCCACAAGAACAACGGAGTCCCACAGCCTGACCTACAAATGTTTTTCAGGACAATCCATGCTCGGATGAGCCTTCAGAGCTGAAACTGCAGCTGAGAAATGGAACCAGATTAAAACCAACGCTTTTACACTCCGTAGGACTTTAGACTTCTGGCTCAGAGGGAAACGTTTATCACTAAACCCACGCACTTTGAACTCCTTTTACAGTTTAAACTTGAAAAGGCTAATTATACATGAACCTATGCTGTTAATGGAGTTAGCACGCTAAGTAGGGATGTCACATTCACCGTAAACAACGCTTGTAAAACAATAACCTCCAACTTCACCATCAGTGTCAGCTTGGTGAGAAAGGGCTAGATGTCTGTAGGTGTCGTGTCCAGAGTGCTTCACACAGACCTAGGAGAGCTCCGCGTGTGACCAGATTAGAGCGATGGTCGTTTTATAATGAGAGAGGTCACTGTCAACGGCTCAGAGACATGTAGGCAAAGCATTGTAACGGACAAAGAAATCCACAGTTAGCATTATCATGTGTCTGACTTTCAATCTAGCCAATTTCACAGCTACCAATGCTTAAAACACCCCACGCTAATGTAGCGTCATGCATATCCTGCTTTTGACCTAAAGGTCATGATCTGCTGCGTCCGCTCGAGCAGAGACAAAAAGTGTGACAGGCTAATCTACCTGAGATAGTGGCCAAGGTCTTCCATGCACTCTGCTCATCTGAACTGCTTCACCTCTGTCACAGCGAAGTCTAGAACTATTCTGATGAACACATAATCAACAACTGTGTTATTACCAATAATAATGTGAGCCCAATGTTCAACCAGTCTGTGGAATGACGATGTTATTACCTGATATTAGTAGTATTTTACAAGTTATTATAATCCTGGACATTTGTACTAGACACTAAAGACACGTAATGCTAAAGTCACATGACACATTTCCTTTTGTCTGATCCAATCAGAACCTTCGTTTCTGGCTGGGCGGGGTTATCTGTGGTGTTTGTTTAAACCCTCTTCTGCATGTCACATTCTGATTCGCCAGTAAACCAAAACATGACAGTTATAAAAACTATCCCACACCACCTTTTCTTTAGTTCAAGCGTGCTAGAGAAGTCTCGGACCGGCCATCCGGACTTCCTCTTCAGCCAAAAGAACCTCGACAAGCTGGATAAAATCTGTTGCAGTTACACCTGACCGCAACGGTTCCTTCAGAATAAAAGCTGAACCTCACGACCCCTTCAGGGTCTCGGAGACGCCAGTGATAACCTGTCGTGACCTGGAAGCATTCCCAGACTAGTTTGGTCGGCACCGCTGCTTTTCTACTGGCTTTGGTACCAAGGAGGGTCCAAGAGGACCTCGGCATTCTGGATCTAACGGAGGCTTCCCCTGGGGTACGTAGACCGACAGATGGCGTTTCATGTGAGTTATAAATCTCCGACTAAAGCTTAGAGCGAAACATTCACTCCCACTCAGAACTAACTGCTTCTCCGGACCCGCTGGTTCTGAATAACACTACACACACACACACACACACACACACACACACACACACACACACACACACGTCTCACTCCACCTTAGTCCATCAGTACACAGAGAGTTAAAGTTAGTCTTGTTTAAACTGTGTAGAAATAAATGTATTAACTATTATAAACCTGACTCTCTCTCTTTCCTCGGAGTTAATACGAAGTGTCGCGTAATCCCTGCAGTAAAAAGTTCTGATCTTCTGGTTAAAATAGTCAAAGATCCATCAGATGGATATTTCATATTTCTATGGAATCTCACATTTTATGGTTCATAAGTAAGATGTAAACGACCCGTCCTTTACACTAACGTTTACGCTGAGTGTACGGACTTACTACTCAGCTCATAGTATCTTTGCTGAGTTTTCCATGTTTTTGCTCCGTTTATCGGCTACAGAAGCACATTTGTAAAGAAGAAACTTGAAGTCGCCATCTTAATGAAACGGATCGACAGACTTCTTGTGTGATATGCTTGTCAGCCACTGGATGGCGCCATCAGATAAGAGAGATACTCCGGGAACTTGACTTGAACTTTTTCAGTTGTACTGGAATACATTTGTTAATTATGACCAATAAAATGTGATGACTCCATATAAATAAAAAAAATCAACCTGAGTGATCTTTGATTAACACACTTCGTATTAATTCAGACAGAGTCAGTATGTAGTTTATAAATTAATTTAATTATTTTTCCTAAACTAATCATTTATACATGACCAGATATGAATAATGAGATGTGATGTGGTGGATGTGGGGTGATGTGATGGAAGCTAGATGTTGTAGCAACCGTTCTTTGTATCTGAGAGAAAATGTGAAATCTGGGTGTAAAAGAATGTGTTGTTTATTATAAACTAGAGTTGTTTATTAAAAACAGCATCAAACATGATCTGTCGTGCCAAGTCTACGCGCCCTTGGTGTGGCGGTTCTCGTTGGATCCGGGGGTCGATGGTCACTGCCGGTGGAGTGAACTCTGATATCAGGAACCCGTAGACCGCTCCGATAGGACCCGTCCAGTCTGAGATCCCTCCAGGCGAGGGCAGGCAGCTGGAATGCTTCTTTGCATCTCAGGTTGATGTTTGCTTGGCTCTGAGAGAGCCGGTGTCTGGTATCAGCCGCAGCGTTGCAGAGAGGCTTTGACAGGAGGTCAGAGGAGATGGTTTGAAAGAGGCTTCTTTCCTGTATTGGCCGAATCGGGAGTCAGCTGGAAAGTGAATTAATCGGGATGTAGTTCCTGTTTTATTAAACCACCATGCTGTGACTTTAGGTCAAGATTTGGCAAATCAGAATTTGACACGTTTGGAGTTTTACCAACATCCCTCAGAAAGCCACACCCTCCTCAGATACCAAACACTGCGAAAACGAATGTTCCAAACTCTTATGTGAGGTAAATATTAAAGAGCAAGTCACCTCCAAATCAACTATTTTTTCTGATAAACTATATAAATGTGTGTCTAATCGTGCTGCAGACACGTGTAGTCAATAGTTTTGCACTTTAGTGCATTTTAGTTCAAATAAAAATTTTCTGTCTGAAACTGTCAGTGTTGTGCCGTTGTCGGGTAAAACCTCTTCACTGCATTTGAATTTAAATCTGCCACCGCTATTGGCTAAGAGGTATGCTATGATGTAAACTGGTACATTATGATGTCACAATGTCGTGAGTGTGTGTGTATTTGTTAGTGGCTCCACCCTCTCGGTCTGCTAGGCAACAGCATTTGTTGCATTTTTCAAACATGAAGTGGGAGTGAAGTACGCTTCTTGTAGGGGGTGACTTGCTCTTTAACTTTAATATATATCTTATTGTAATGTGTGTGAGTGTAAACAATGATTCACTTGTTAAATCAACACATACGGGTTTGTGAGATACATGGATCATTGTAAGAACAAAGTTCATTTCAAATTCATAGATTTAAGCACAGATTATTCAAACATTTGATTTAAACATCTTGTTCATTCATCACATGTGACTGTTTCAGCTTCAAACTGTAAAATCCTGCAGACGCCGAGTAGGTTCACGTTTTATTCAGAGTGAGAAACCAGCAGTCTGGCTTCTACCAGAGAGTGCAGGAACCTTGGGTGAGAACGTTTGTGTTTTGTCTTCTTGTATGACAACACGCGCTGGGCAGAATCTTCTGGATCCAATTAGAAAGTGGATTCATGCTGCAGATGAACGGTGGTGCTGTGCTCAGTTGGAGGGTGAAAGCTAGACCCTTTGGTACGTTACACAGTCTAAACAAACATTCTGCTGTTTGAGGATAGACCGATGCTACTGGGAAACAGCGGCTGGTAGAACCGGGTCAGAACCAAACAGGTGAAGCTGCTTTTAGCCACTATGCTGCTCACAGATGGAAGCAGCTTCCTCATAGATGCGCCCCAACTCTAGAAACGTTTCACTCAACATTGAAAACCTTCATCAGCCTTTGAATAAATGTTCTTATGCTGCACCTGCTGCACTGTAACTGCTCAGCCTCCAACTTTCTTTCTGTTGGACTTTTAAATCTTGTTTTCTGCCTCTTGATTTTAATGTTCTTGCTGCTGGAAAGCACCTCGAATTACTTCAGTTTATGAAACGCTGCAGAAGTAAAAGTGCCTCGTCTACTGGTGCTGCTTTAAACACAGCAAACAGCTGGTGACACACACACACACACACAGGCACACACACACACACACACTCGCACGCACGCCCACACACGCACACTCGCACACACACACACACACACACACACACACACACACACACACACACACACACACACACACACACACACACACACACACACACCACACACACACACACACACACACACACACACACACACACACACACACACACACACACACACACACACACACACACACACACACACACACACACACACACACACACACACACACACACACACACACACACACACACACACACACACACACACACACACACACACACGCACACACACACGCACACACACACGCACACACACACGCACGCACACACACACACACACACGCACGCACACACGCACGCACACACACACACACACACACACACAGTGGATAGAGTATCACAGTAGAACTGGTATTACCTAGCACCGGAGAGTATTAGTACTTTGAAATTCCTTACATATGGTAAAAAGTACATGTGGAACCGATCTGCATTTCCCAAATAATCACAAACATCTGTCTTGTTTTGTTTGTGTCTTCTTCCTTTTCCTTCTTCCTTTTCCTTCTTCCTTTTTCTTCTTCCTTTTCCTTCTTCCTTTTCTGGCCTCTTAACGGATAAGTTGACTTCCTGCTGCTGTTTCATAAACACGAACCAACCTGGTGTTCCCATTAAAAGCCCTTCAGGGCAGCGCTCCCTCGTATTGCCGGAGCTCCTGCATGAAAATGTTCTACTACGACCTCTTTGATCAACTGAACAGGAACTTGTGGTTGTCCCTGAGGCCTAATATAAATCGAGGAGACCAGGCTTTCTTGGCTCTGGTGCCAAAAATGTGTAATTTAATCCCAGTATCTGTTGAACAAGCTAAAACTCTTGCAGCGCGTTAAATAAATGTTAGGAAACCTACTTTCTGCTTTCCCCGAGCACCGGAAGCCGCTGGTCTCTGTTCTCAGGCGGGTTTTATGTTTGCATTACTTGTTTTTTAACACAACAAAGAGTTTTTACCTTGTCTTTGCTGATGTTTCTACTGCAGTCTTCCTCCAAGCTTCGCCACGTCACTTCCTTCTCTGTTTATCAAAATGGGAAAAAAAGTCGTACTCTAATAATAAAGATTATTGTGATGAGGATGATGACATCATTGTCACCTTGATCCAAGGAAAAGCGTCTTATTCAAAAGAGCATGAAGTAAAAGTTACATCCTGTGGTCACGTGTGGGTACTGCAGTCCATGTACCAAACCAACGAGTCCACTCTCAGCAACAGATTCCAGCTACAGCCGGGTTCTAGATGCGGAGTGAAGACGGGTCTTACACAGTTAGTTGATAAGGAAATAAATACATTTCACTGTTTTATTGGATTTTTGGTCATTGAATAAGTAGTTTTAGATATTTTTAGAGGTGACTGTTTTAATGACTAAATGGTGAAATAGGGTCCAACATAAGGAGACGTGTG
>SSNQ01034200.1:233126-243126 GCA_006942095.1 Nothobranchius kuhntae | reverse complement strand
GGTCTCTCTGAACAAATCGTTCAATAAAGCAACACCGTTTTATCACAAGCAACTTTATAATCAACAGAATAATGAAAAGTATGAATTAAAAAGGCACGCGTGTTTGCTGGACCCAAGATTCCTCTGGGTTTCTAAATATAAGCGGGAGCATTGGAGTGGGAGGAGCCTCTTCAGCACGTGTTTAATGAAGCGTTGACCTTGGTGACTGAGAAGTGTTTGTCTTGCGTGAGAGAATGTGGGAATAGCTGGACTGTGAGATGACTTTAGGCCTGGGAAGAAGTCATGCACTCTTAAACGAGCAGCTTCCTAACTCCAGCTGGACTCCTACTTCCGTCTCTGTCTGACCCGAGAGGCCAGCGGACCGGAGCGCGGGCTAACGGCACATGTGGTGAAGGTTGTGTTGAGGAGGAGCTGTCTGCCCCGTCTCCTCTCTGCCCTTCAGGCCTGCTGCTGGCTTCACCTTATGCATGAATGTTTAGTCCTTGGGCGTCCGCCAGAGAGAAGAGCATGAATTTACATTTATAAACCGTTTACTCAGTAAGGGAAACGAGATGTCTTCCATACACGTTGGCGTGGGAGAAATGCCATTATCTTATTTTCCCTTCTGCCCAGCCTTCCTCACTGCCAAGTGTGAGAGTAAATCTGCTTAACGCGGCGACACGGCGTCCTGTTGCCCCTGCTTGTGGGTTTGGGTAGAGATGGGGGAGAATTTTATATCAGCACTGAACACACTTATGAAAGTGTGTGTGTGTGTGTGTGTGGGGGGGGGGGGGGGGGGGGGGGGGGGGGGGGGGGTTGGAACTAATAATGACTGAATTTAGCTGCTAAGCCTCTGCGACCTCCGTCTGGACACCTCTTGTTGTTTCTGGTGCATGAGCAGCACCAGCCCGTCACCGGCATCAGGTGCTCAGGTTTAAAATAAGCAGATATGTATCAGAGGTCTTCACAGAACATGATAATTATGTTTCCAGTTTATGAAAATAGCAACACGACAGCGACATGCTGAGCGGGGCTCAAACCTGCAACCTTCAGATTACGGGGCGAGCACTTAACTCCTGTGCCACCGTCACCCCAACAGGTGCAGCGGGTTGTCCAGGAATCGGAAGGTTGCAGGTTCGATCCCGGCTCCGGACAGAGAATTCTGCTGTTGTGTCCTTGGGCAAGACTCTTAACCCACCTTGCCTGCTGGTGGTGGTCGGAGGGACCGGTGGCACCTGTGGGCAGCTGTGGCTACATCGTAGCTCATCACCATCAGGGTGTGAGTGGATGAATGATACACTGTAGTGTCCTTACTCAGAGAGGCGCTATACAGGTGCGGGTCATTTATCATATCAGTATCATGAATATGCTGATAGATTAAATTACTAGCATCAACAAATACTGATCAGGTGTAGTTTCAGATCTGAATGAATCATTACAGGAAAAACATCCATTTAACCATCACTGATTAAAGTATATTTCCGGGGTTTTCCCTTTAAGAAGTGATGGATGTTTTTTCAGAAATGCGTAAAAGTGATAATCTCTTCATGTACTGTGATAAAATGTTAGCAATACGTCTTTTGTGTTTTGCTAAGCGCGCCCCCTGCCCGTGCAACAGAAAACTGAGCGCCGACCAGAACTAACCAATAGCATTAGACTACCGCTTAGATGCTTCACATTTAAGGAATACCTCGGCTGATGCAGAGCTGAGGAACTTTTCACGGACTAGAAAGTCTCTAAAATATGAATATATGAGAACACAACATGACATGAGAATAATACTCGTAAAACAGCGTGTTTTAGCTGTTTGTCGACTACAGAAGCACGTTTATAAACAGAAACGTGAAGTCGCCATCTTAAAAAAATGGAAGGAGTGTGATATGCTTGACAGCCACCAGATGGCGCCATCGGATAAGAGAAATACTCCGGAAAGAGACTTTCATGCACACATTATTAAAACACTCTGGATTTAAACATCTTGTTCATTCAACACATTTGGTTACATCAACCTATGAAGTTGTAAAGTCGTGTATGTGTCACGATGCGAGCAGGAGGGTTGGACCCGAGAAGCAGAACACCCAAAACGACTCGAGGCAGGTGTGGTATAAGAAAATAAATTCCTTTTATTAACCCTTTGATGCATGAATTATGAAATCTTCAACCATGATTTTTTAACATTTTTTTCATTTGTCTTTAGGTGTGAATGAAACAGATTTCAACAAATATTTTTTGTAAAATTTTATAATTTACAAATAATTTATTACATGTCCACCTCAGTGGACAGCGTGCGTTCTGATCATGAAATATGTCGGCTTGGCCTACTGAAGTCCAAATGGAGGGGCTCACATGCAATAAAGTCTTCAACAGCTGTGCTTAATAGCAAAAACTAATAAATAACAATTATGAGTACCTGTCCACTGTAGTGACCGTTATGCATCAAAGGGTTAAAGGAGGATGGGCAAAAATGCAAAGGCGCAAAAACCAACTCATCTCGAAAAACGACAAAAAAGCAACACATAAGCACGCTCATGGGCACGAACCAGGAGAGACTCGAGAGGGACAGAACAACGCTGACACCTACAATGGACCGACACACACCTTCTTCTTCTTCTTCTTCTTCTTCTTCTTCTTCTTCTTCTTCGTGTTTATTGGCGGGTGGCATCTACCTTCTAGGTGCATTTCCGCCACCTGCTGTGCTGGAGTGTGAGTCGGAGTAAGAGCGTTAAAAGATAAATAAATAAATTCTATTCAACAAACACTGTGTTTTAGATACTCAATAACCAACTGATACTCCCTTTCTTCACCATTTAACAAATTCTTTACACTTACCACTCCCCTCCTATGTTTTGTAATCTCTCCCTGAGTTGTCCTCTACTTCCCTCGTACTCTATGCAGTTACATAAAACATGTTCCACTGTTTCTCCCCCCACCCCACATCCACACACACCGACAGACAAGACAGGGTTTATCCACAGATGGAAGCAATCAGGGAAACAGGTAGCAGGTGTGTGGGGAGTGTGAGCTGAAGGGATCTGGAGAGGTGAATGAACTAAATGGGGAAGGAAGACGTCGTATTAAAGGAAGGAACTGACTGGATAATCTAACTAAACAGAGAACTAATAAACCTGAAACTAGACACCAGAACTGTTATGGAAATGTTATGCTTATTATTTCTTAATCATTGATCCAATCATCTGAGTATAAAATGTATTTGTCTATGACTAAATGTATGCTCATTTATTCAGACACCCACACACACATTCTTTCTTATCTAATGTCATAAATAAACTGAGAGTTCAGGAGCTCGGGGCAGCCGGCCTCCTCATTGCAATCTGGAAACGTGTCCGTCACTTGTTGGCTTTTCTCTGGCTGCAGGCAGTGGGTTGTTGATCCAATCCTGGACAAGAACAAACACTAAATCTTCAGCTTGGGGAACCAAAGAGAGGGCATCTATGGGGAGACTAGACTAAACGGGATGGGATAACTAAGTATGAAGTGATTGGGGGAAACCTGAAGGGAGAACCGGAGGGGCTGGGGACCAAAAGGACACAGAACATGACATCATGATTCAAGGAAGATGAACTTTATTCAGAGTGAAGGTCTCGTTTCTGCATGAGACCTTCGGTTTCAGCTAAGATAAAGGGAATCAGGAGAAGGGAGGAACAGCCTGGTCACTTCTCTGTGATGACCTCTGACCTTACAGCGGACAAATAACCAAATTGCTGTCCTTTGATATGCTACACCAGTACAGAGACACTAGAATAGGAGTGGTGTGTGCTCTTGTGTTTGCTCCAGTTAGGAGCCTCGCTACAGACTTCTGGACCAACTGGGTCGAGGCTTTTTGTTAAACCATGAGGAGTGTGTTACAGGAATCTGGACGGGGCTCGGAGAACCATGCAGATGTTTCTCAAGTGATGAAAACAGCTGTGCACCAATGTTTTTGAGTGGCCTTCAACAGGCATCAATTGGTCAAAAACACCCAAATTCCTCAAGGAATAAGGATAAATGTCCATGCTCTGGGGGGGGGGGGGGGGGGGGGTACTGATAGTACAGGATCTATGCAGACCGTAGGTGCAGGCCTATTGAGGATCTTCATATATGCCAACGAGGAATCCTTCTGGGCAGCTCCGTGCTCGTATGTGTTGGGGTGGAGGTGAGGGGGAGGTGCATCTCTCACCATGAAGCACTCCTCTGCTGTTGTTACGGAAACAGCAAGCCTTTTGTTTCGACTCATCATTACCACTCTGCTGAAAGGATCTGGTTAACGTTCCACTCAGCTCTGATTTCGTTTGTTGTTGTCTGAACGCGCGTCTCTGATGATGTTTATGTTTATTTATTTGGCAGACGCTTTTATCCAAAGCGACTTACAAATTATAACCTACAGGGCATGTTGAGATTCCTCTCCCAAGCAGAAGCTGAGACTTCTCCCTTTAAAATGTGGAGTAGACAAATAGTGGACATTTTACCAACCGGTTCCAAGGACAGGCTGTGGATTTCCTAGAATGCAACAGCGACAGAAGGAAGTTGAAATGAGAAGTGCTGACATTAAAGAATGACTAATGTGGCTGTGGAGGAGGACACGATGCAGAAAGCTGTGGCATGAGAGAGTTCATGAATGTGTTCTCTGACCCAAACTGCACCTGACATGAAGCAACGCAGATTCACACGTTCACCACAAACGTGCTTCTGTTTGCTCAGTGACCGCATGTCACACAAAACACACATTTAGCACCATATATGTGTGTGTGTATATATGCTTTTCTGTTGCTCGAGGATGAACCGCTCCTGTAGACACTAATGAAGGCTGAAGACACATTTCAGCCATTAGATTACGGTGATGAAAACGCGGGCGCACAGCGAGGGGGAGAGTGTCAATTGAACACGGACACTAGAGGGTGTTATCGTCGTCGTCTTCCTCCGCTTATCCGGGTCCGGGTCGAGGGGGCAGCATCCCAACTAGGGAGCTCCAGGCCGTCCTCTCCCCGGCCTTGTCCACCAGCCAGAGAGGGTGTTATATCATGCCAAAACTTAATCAGCATGCCTTTTCATTAGTTCCTTCTTGGGCTTATCTTGGGCTAAGTCTTGGATATTTAGCCTCTTTTCTATTGTCTGTCTAAACTCTGGCAGTTGTCTGCAGTGCTTCTGTGTGCACCTCCTGTCAGTTTTGTTCTTTTGGTGTCATGAAACACCTCCAGCTCCCACCCTGGAACAGGCAGGCATCCATGGTGTGGAAATGCGTCTCCTAAGGAGCACTGGAAGGCGTGGTGGAGCTGTTCCCTCCAGTGACTTGGATCACGGTCACCACTTCACAACTGGAGGAGTTTTCAGGTGTTCTGATTTCCTACACAGAGTCCCAACATCCTGAACTAGGAGGGCACCCCCAGCATCCATAGGAACTTTAAGTGGGTGCTACATAAAATCACAAAAGGATGTGATCCAACAGCGCTGCTCCGCTGTGCCACACTCCCCTCTGCAGGCACGACGGGACACCTTCAGATGTGGCCGCTTGTTCTCACCGCTGCTCTGTGGAGTAAAACCAGCTGCTTCCCTTTAATGGCAGCAGTGTTGGTGAAAAGAAAAGATTTGTGCTTTCTTTGGACTCCTGTTGCTCCTTGTTAGCACGGCTAGTGAGTGTTAAAACACCGTGATTGTACGTGTAAACACAGCAGAGGCTATACAGTTTAGGATAGTCCAAACACAAAAACATGCACCTGAATATCTGTCAGCCACCGACAGAAACATCTTCTTTACCTTTCCTCAGTCATCGGCTCCTTTTGCTTCAGGTCGAGTTGCAGTGTTTCCCACAAGGGCCCGTTTCAGCTGGCATTACACACACATCACTCTGACTGCAGAGACCGCAGACGCGCTCCAGTGTTGACTGAGGTGTCAATCCGATGCTGCCGGCAGGCTCGCTGTCGTCTCAGCCCAAAGTTTAATTGTGCTTTTCTACGCCCGCTGCGGCTCTGACAGAACAGATGTCTGCATACTCAGATCAGCATTTTAGACTCATGAAATATAAAAAGCCTTTGATTCTCTCCCACACTCACCCCCAACGGTAAACAGCAGCGTTATTGTGTGAATATCTCAGAAGAGCAGCAGGGTAAGCCTCGCTGCTGAGGGGACTCTCAGACTAGACTACCCCCGTTAGGATCCAGGGCATCCACCTGAAGCTCAGCGACTCGTCGTTGATCACCAGACAGGAAGCTGAGCTCTGATGGAGGTCAGACTGGCCAATGCTGTAAAGCACTTTCCTCTGGAGCTGCTGCAGATTCAGCTGCACTCATCTCAACATGCATCCGTTTTTTAACCAACAACATTCAGCTTGACTGGACTGAGACTCCGGAGGGGAAGTGAACCTGTTTGTTTCTCATGTCATTACAGAGAATGGCTGCTCTAAAGAAGTCAGCCTTAACGGGCCAGTATCGTGTTGATTTACACCTTCCAGAGCAGCAACAGATACAATATATGACAACATATTACCGTGGCACCACTGAGACATCGGTTTTATGAAATAAAAGGTATTCTTGAGACCCTTTATTTCAACCTGGAGGCAGGATTATTGCATGAGAAGAAACTGTTTGAACTCCACATTAGCACACAGCCGCAGACCCGCTCAGGCCCTCCTGGGAGGTAGCCTGAAGTACTGTCCCAGTCTGTCCCTGACGCTCACTCACCAAACGGTACACCCATTCAGCTAAGGGTTCGGCTCTCCGCACTGTAAAGTTTGAATGTTTCAGGATTGAAGGAGTGATCCTTCTGAAAACCCGCTCCGCTGCTAGCAGTCTGTGAAATCATGGTTACATTCTGGCTTGGATTTTGAGAGCCACTGAACATAAAATCCAACCATTTCTGCTGATTCTTAAGGAATCCTGGACAGAGATCTCGGTTCTCTTGCAGAGAAAAAATCCATTTTTGGGTTCCAGGCTATGTTTAAAATGCAGACTAGATGAGAAAGAAGTGACTTCATCACAACTGTGGAGATTAAACTCACAGCTAGCTACACACAGAGACTGGCAGTTAGAGTTTATGGTCCAGGAGAGGAGGGGTATGGAGCCAGTGCTACCTGGCTGAGGATGAGCAGAGCCTAACAATGACCCTATCCAGGGTGAGGCAGGAACATGCATGCCTGAAGCCAAAACGCGTTTAGGGGAGTTTTTCCATGAAGAAATAAAAAATATAACAAGTTCAGAAGCTCCGGGGGTCAGGGTTGGACCTTCAATGCTTTCTGTTGCTGGTGAAATCGTCATGATTCAGTATTTACACACGTCAGAGAACCGCAGGCCAGGGTGTGTGTGTGTGGCTTATGGTGACACACACGCACACACACACACACGCACACACGCACACACACACACACACACACACACACACACACACACATACACACATACACACACACATACACACATACACACACACATACACACACAAACACACGCACGCACGCACACACACATACACACACAACATACATACACACACAACACACACACACACATACACACACAACACACATACACACACAACATACATACACACACAACACACACACACACATACACACTCAACATACATACACACACAACATACATACACACACAACACACACACACACATACACACTCAACATACATACACACTCAACATACATACACACAAAAACACGCACACACAAACACACACACATACACACACAACATACATACACACACAACATACATACACACACAACATACATACACACACAAACACATACACACAAACACACACACACACACACATACACACACAACATACATACACACACAACACACACACATACACAAACACATACACACACACACACACACACACACACACAACATACATACACACACAAACACACACACACACACACACACACACATACACACACAACATACATACACACACAACACACATACACACACAACATACATACACACAAACACACACACACACACATACACACACAACATACATACACACACAACATACATACACACACAAACACATACACACAAACACACGCACACACGCACGCACACACAAACACACACACACATACACACACAAACACACAAACACACACACATACACACACAACATACATACACACACAAACACACACACAAAACACACACAAACACACACAAACACACACAAAACACACACACACACACACACACACATTGAAGTCCACAAAAAACAACAAATAAAGTTGTTGTTTTTGTGGACTTCATCTCGATCTTCCTGCTGCAGGGTGAAGCAGACAGTTCTATTTGATCAGTTTTATAACGCTTGATCGGCATTCCTTCTAAAATTCCTACAAAGATGCAAACGGACAACAAGGTGTCGGCAAATGGACAACCTAAACTCGAGTGCTGTGCACCATAATTACAGCTCACTACATGCCTGACTCTCATCGTCTGTGTTTAAGAGGTGGAAGACCTCGCTGCAGTGCAAAGTTAAACTAGCGGTAATTGAAGCAATTACCTACAACGCTAATTAAAGCAAGACCAGCACAGGGAGCTTTAGCACCAAGTTAAACAGAACCCATTTGACTCGACAGACAGGAAAAGGATGAGGCCTGGTCAAGAGCCTCTTACTGGGAAGAAGGCTGAGGACAAGTGGAAAGGGAATGGGCACAAAAAGAGCACAAACATTAGCATTAGCATAAATCAGAAAATCCACTATCATCAAAATGATAGATAGACTAATTAAAATTTGCATCTGAATGAGGGAGAGCCAGAGCTCGTTGTTTTTCACCCCAACAGCAGGAATGCGGATCGTCATGTTGATCTTGGCCCTCTTTCTCCCTACTCAGAACCAGTTGTGACCAGTTTGGGGGTGAAACTTGATGCTGGACTTAAATTTGATGCTCACATCAGTTCTGTGATCCGGTCCAGTTTCTTTCACCTGAGACGCCTTGCTAAAATCAAGTCCATGCTGTCGAGAGCCCACCTGGAGAGGGTACTGCATGCCTTTGTTATTTCTAGGCTTGACTACTGCAACTCTCTCTATGCAGGGTTGTGTCAGTCATCACTGCGTCGCCTACAGGTTGTGCAGAACAGCGCTGCCAGGTTCCTGACTGGGACCAGGAAACGGGACCACATCAGTCCGGTTCTGGCCTCCCTGCACTGGCTTCCGGTCTGTTATCATTCACACTTCAGACTCCTCGTCTTTGTTTATCATTTCATCCAGGGTGGTGCTCCCCCTATCTGGCCACTCTCCTGAACAGACACTCCCCATCACGCGCTCTGCGCTCCTCTGACCAAGGCCTGCTCGCTGTCCCTCGTTCTAGGTGTCGTACTCGCGGGGACCGGGCTTTCTCAGTCCTAGCACCGTCACCCTGGAACCAGTTGCCACCCTCAGTTAGGCTGTCCCCATCTCTGCCAGTCTTTAAGAGTCGCCTAAAAACCCACCTCCTCCGCTTGGCGTTTCCTGAACGTGTTTGAATTTGGCCCTCTTTTGTGTTGATCTTATTTCCCTGTTTTCATTGGTTCACTCTATCCCTTGCTTTACCCGTTTGTCTTCTACTAGAATGTTTTACCTTTTTATGTCATTTGAATTGCTTTTATTTTCGATTTATTCACCATATTTAACTTTCTCTTGTACCATGTTCAGCGCCTTGGGCTTCCCGACAGGGTTGCGGAAGGCGCTTTATAAATAAAGCTTTGATTGATTGATTGATCAAAATACCACATGAAGACAAACTTTGATTTAACATCCGTCATGGTCTGAGGTGAAGGGTATGAATGAATATAAAAGATGTTTTTCTCATTTTGAAAGCAAGAGTAACCTTCTGAATTCAAAATCATGCTTTTCTTAAAACTATCCTGATTGCTTTCAACCTTAACTGCTTGGTTCTACAGAAGTTAGCAGGTTTACAACACTGCTTTAACCTCCATCCACTCTGTTGCAGACTGTGAGAACTTTCTGTCTTTCTTTGTGGACAAAGTCAATAAGGTTAGATCTAGCATCTCTCCTTCAGCCTTATCGC
>SSNQ01034200.1:204615-218346 GCA_006942095.1 Nothobranchius kuhntae | reverse complement strand
TAAGCCTTGTCTGGTCACTCTGTGTTTGTCGGTCCATTGTTGCTGTCAGTGTGTTTGTAGTTCTGTCAGTCACACCTCTCTGTGTATAACCAGTGCTTTTGGATTTCCAGTTCTTGATCTGGTTTTTGGATTTTGGCTCCCAGCTTTGGATTTACTTTTGGTTTTTGGCTCACCTTTAAATAAAGTATTTTTTCTTTATCCATCCTGGGTAATCTGCATTTTGGGTTCTAAACATCCCCACATCGTGACACTTGGACAGATAACTGATACTTTTCATAATGTCTCTTATCACCTATATGCAGATGACATTCAACTGATGCAGGTAAAGTGGGGGACAGAAGTGTCTGAACCTTTCTCCGTATCGAATGGAGTCAGACAAGGCGGGATTCTGTCTCCTGTCCTTTTTAACCTGTACCTCGACGAGCTGTCTGTCACTCTGAATGATAGTAAGACTGGATGCTTGGTGGGTGACCGACTGGTAAAGCATTTAATATATGCAGATGACCTAGTTCTCATGTCTCCCTATAGCGCAGGCCTGCAGCAGCTGCTCAGGGCACGTGCTGAGTACGGTGAGCAATTTGACATCCTGTTAACCCTAAAAAGAGTGTGGTTATGATTGCTGCTACTAAAGGGGACCTGAAGCTTAATTTTCCATCTTCTAACTTAACAAATCAGGTCCTCGAAGTGGTAAGCAAAGTAAAATATTTGGGGCACATTTTAAGAAGTGACCTCTGTGATGACGAGGACATTAAGAGGCAATGCGGTAAGCTGTACATGCAGGCTAACACTCTGGCACGTAACTTTGGCATGTGCTCAGATCCTGTTAACGTGTCCCTCTTTCGTTCCTTCTGTACTCCTCTCTATACAGCCCACTTGTGGTGCAACTACAGTAAGGTAGTAATGAAGAAGCTTCAAGTGGCTTATCAGGATGCTTTTAGAATCCTCATGAAGCTCCCTAGATGAACCTCTGCAAGTCGTATGTTTGTTGTGAGTAACATCCCTACTTTTCATGCGCTTCTGAGGCTCTTCATGTACAAATTCATCTGCCGACTGAGTTTGTCAGCTAACGCGGTTGTTAGAGCGCTGTCTTCTTTAACTTACAGTGACACGAGGTACTCCTCAGTCCTTTTTAAACATTGGAGCAACTGCCTATACGGTTTGTAATTAGAATGTGTTTTTATTTTATTCTTGTGATGGACATATCCCTTGTCTGAAATAAAGTTTGATTGATTGTACGGCTCCTTTAAGGATTCTGAGTTCTACAAACTGTCTGAATTACTAGAGCGTCTATCAGCGATCACCAGCTGGCTAGAAGGTAACTTCGTCCAGTTAAACTCTGAAAAGACTGAATGTCTGATCATCGCCCCTGAGAGCACGGTTCCCTTGATTATTCAACAACTTGCTCTAGTGATGGGTAGATGAAGCCTCATGAAGCGTTTCAGCACATTCCCCACATAGTATTGATACTGTGTCGACACAGTGCTGCTGTTTTGCTCTATAATGACACCTACTGGACTTTAAATATCATTGCAGGCAACATACTGGAGACACAACGGACTCTGATTCAATGACCTAATCATACTTGTATACACTGTAAGCTATTGTAGGCCTACTTCATATGGTATTACTTTAAACTTCTAAATTTAAAATACATACACCTCAAAATATTCTGTGAATGATACCAAGTGACAATTAAAGTGACAGTGCTGTGAATGTGATATTACCCATTTCAGTGTCATTGACTCAAAAGATTTTAGTTTTTTTTAATAAATTTTTATTAAGAAAAATAAGTTTATCCAATGTGTTGGCATTTAGTCTATTACGGTTTTTGGACACTATTTCACCAGCTTTCGAAAACACGCGTTCACAGGGCACAGAAGAAGCTGGGGTACACAAAAACTGTAAAGCCAGGTGGAAAAGGTGTGGGTAGGATGACTTCCGGTTCCCCCAGTATGTTAATGGATTTTCTTGTCTTGAAAGGTTTCCCTCTGCTAAGTAGCTCTGGACCTCAATGATCGAGTCAGCTGTTGCGTTGGTGGTTTGTCTGCTAACCTCTTGATCAAGCTGCTGCCACAGATTATCTGAAATAATAAAAAATACATAGAAGTTTTAGTTTTTGTCTTCTACTCTGTATTAATACACATTAGCAACAAAACAAATGTGAAAATAAACTGATAATACTGAACATCTTGCCTGAAGTGGGTAACTGCTCTGATGAAGGTCCAGGCTGTGGCTGCAGCACACTCCATTCTCGGGCGATTGACAGCCTCACTACACTAGGAGGAACTACGAAATCCGAGTGTTTTAAATCTGGGGTCTAAAAGTGTTGATAGGGTCGACACACTTAATGACTCCAGATTGGAAGCAGTGTCTGTGACGTGACGTCTAAGTTGGTCATGGAGACGTGTGGCTGCTTGTGTGTGTAGATGTAAAGAGTTCCGCTCAAGTGCACAATTTAGCATTTTCATCATCGGGATGACCTTTGATCCTGAAACTCTCCTCTCCTCAGACAACTCCACTGTGGCCTGATGGAAAGGGACCAGCACAAGAATAATAATAATAATAATAATACATTTTATTTAAAAGCGCCTTTCAGAACACCCAAGGTCACTTGACAGAAAATACTTAATAAAATACNATAAAACAACAATAAAACCCAAACAAGAAAAAACAAAGAAACAGTTCAGTAAAATCAGAGGTTGTAGGCAGATTTAAACATGTGTGTTTTGAGTTTTGTTTTGAAAAGGGTAAAACTGTCGATGTTCCTGATGTCTGGGGGAAGTGAGTTCCAGAGTCGAGGAGCAGAGCGGCTGAAAGCTCTGCTCCCCATGGTAGCGAGACGGGCAGAAGGAACCGCAACATGGATGGAAGAAGAAGATCTGAGTGAACGGGATGGGGTGTGAATACTTATAAGGTCTGAGATATATGGAGGAGAGAGGTTATGGATGACTTTGAAGGTATGGAGGAGAATTTTGAAGATGGACCTGAATTTAACTGGGAGCCAGTGAAGCTGCTGGAGAACCGGGGTGATGTGGTGAAAGGAAGGGGTTCTGGTGATAATACGGGCTGCTGAATTCTGGACCAGTTGCAGTTTATGAAGGAGTTTGTTGGGGAGACCATAAAGAAGTGAATTGCAATAGTCGATACGGGAGGTGACGAGGCTGTGGACGAGAATGGCGGCAGTGTGAGGGGTCAGTGAGGGGCGGAGACGGTTTATGGAACGTAGATGGAAGTATGCTGACCAAATTATGTTATTAATGTGAGCCTGAAAAGAAAGTGAGCTGTCGAATGACACCCAGACTCTTGACCTGAGGGGAGGGGGAGACTGTGGCGCTGTCAATAGTTAAAGAAAAGCTGTCAGATGTTGAGAGGGTGGAGTTAGTGCCAACTAGAAGAAGTTCAGTTTGAGTTTGAGGAAATTAGAGGTGAACCATGATTTGATTTCAGAGAGGCAGAGTGTAAGGGAGGATGGTGGGAGAGTTGAGAACAAGAAGTGCTTCCCTTAAGATGTTGAACTCATCAGCTGTGAGTGGAGTTAAATCTGTTTGGAGAGAGGCAAGAGACACCCACACTGCTTCTTTCTCATCATGTAGCCGTGACAGCATCTGATATGTGCTGTTCCAACGTGTTGGTACCTCAGTGACACGTTTCAAGGTGGGCCGTCCCATCTGTTGCTGCACTTGAGCTAGCTTCTCTTTTGCTGTGGTGCTGGATCTGATGAATGATACGATTTGCCTAGATTTGTGTCTTATGGATGAAAGTTCAGGGATCTGATCACAGGATTTTTTGACTATTAAATTTAGTTTGTGTGCAACGCAGATTGAATGTCGAATTTGAAGAGTTTGTGCTGCTGCTATCATGTTTGGTGCTGCGTCGGTCACAAGACACCTTACCTTGTTTGTTATGGCCCAGTCGTCCATCATGCCCCTTTTGACTTGGGCCAGATTGTCAGCAGTGTGACTTTGTGAAAAATGTTTGACTCCCAACACAGATGTACACAACTGCATATTATCATTGATGTAGTGACAGGTAAGAGCTAAGTAAGCCTCCATGTTCAAGGAGGTCCACATGTCAGCTGTTATACTCACTGCCACGGCTTGCTGTACTCCCCTTTTTACTCGTTCCAGTTCCTCCGCATCCTTTTTGGCCATCATTTCCTTAACCGTCTGAAAATGAATCAAAATCAAATCAGTCTAGTACTTAACACATTAATTAGACCACCTGTCACTAAAGCAAGAAAAACATCCAGCTATGAAGTTCTCTGTGTTTTGCCCCGTTGAATAGAAGGTAGGAATTTAAAACTGAATCCAGTTTTATACCCAAATGTGAGCTGACACACTGGACGGAAATTATTCAAGCATGCATGATATTTGAATCACAAGTGTTTATTTTTGTTTGCTGTGTCATAAACCTTAAATCAGACGATGGTCTAATACATTTGTTAAGCACTGTATATATTACATGAGTAACAGCAGCTAGCTGAGACATTGTGTATACAAACCTTTCTGGTTGGCAAAGCGTAAGATGGACCAAGGACCTGAATCAACCCCCTGAACCCCTCACCCCCAAATTCCACTACCTCCGCTCCGGTCCGCCCCCGCCTTCCGCAGCCGCTCGCTTCCGAACTCAATTTTTACCGGTACCCGCTCTACAACGGCTCCGCTCCGGTGCGGAGACCTGAGGGGGGCAAACAAGCGTGCGCGGGATTTTCGAGATCTTGCGATACAGTCCGAGCAATAAACGCGGAAGTTAGATCCAAACACCCGTTGTGTGGGAGAAGCATCGACATGAGCTGTTTAATCTGCCCATCAGTTGTGTTGAGAGATCAGCAGTGTTTGGATCAACAAAGTGTGACTACTTTGATAGTGGAAACTGTATTTATGGCTTACTTTTGTGCATTTAAACTTCAGCCGCCATTGATAGTTGTTAAAAGTTGTTAAACCTGTGCATCTGAAACAAAAAACGCCTTTTGTTTATCGATTTATTGTGAAAAACGGAAGTTGTGCCCGCTCCTTTTCCTGTTGGGCGGTTGTGATTTCTGTCCATTTACTGCGGAGGTGCTCCGGCGTCCGGCAAAAATAGGATCGATCCTATTTTTGCCGGACGCCGGAACAGAGGGCGGCGCACTGCGCCGCACTGCCGGAGCACGGCCGCAGTAGTGGAATAGCTCTGATTGACTACAACGGGACCGATTTTGCTCCGGAGTTCGTGCCGGAGCGGAGCGGAGCGGAGGTAGTGGAATTTGGGGGTCACTCTCCACAATGCTCAGGGGTTGGCAGTCCTTTATAATAAAATTCAGGACTGCTTGGTCCAGAGCAATCTTCCCAGATTCTAGATTTCAAAATAATAAAACATATGTTAGTAAAACAACTGTGACAAAGCACGCCCAGTGTCTATATAGGTCTACCTGTGTTCGTTCCTGGTGTATTTGCTTCCTCTTCGTTTTCATGCTTGACTCTGTAATGTCTCAGCATTGAGGAAGTGCTCTTATTTGTATAAGACAACTCTGCTGAGCAGATCCGACATTTAACCTAAATAAAATTAAATAAATAATTTACACTGAGAGTCAGTCACATTGCTGTTTTCAACTCTGACAGATGCGCAGAAACAAGGAAAGACAAACACGTACCTTATTAGCAAGTTAAAAGATCAAAATGATCCCACACAGCAGAAACTTTTCTGTTCCTCTCTGGCTCCATTTTCTTGATGTAAAGAGGGATGTCTTGTATCTTTGAAATGGTCATTTTTTCGCGGCGACTCATCCCGTTGACCTTATGAACACAGTTTGGCGCCTTGGAAATGAGCGACACAGCAGCAGTGTTGGTCACGTGACTTTTTCTTAAAGCAACACACGCATCGACACTGATCGACACAGGTTTCGCTCCATGAGCTTGACACATGCGCCGGTGTGTCGGTGTTGCTGGACCCATCACTAACTTGCTCATTTATCTTCTACCGTCAAGACAAACAAGGAATTTGGGTGTTGAACAATCAATGTCTCTTGAAGGCCACTCAAATACATTGGTCCGTTTTTGTCACTTAAGAAATATCTCCAAACTGTGAAGGTTGGTGTCAAAACGTGAACTAGAAATGGTTCTCCATGCCTTTATCTCCTCCCGTCTAGATTACTGTAACACACTCTTCACGTTTTAACAAAAAAGCCCTTGACCGCCTTCAGTTGGTCCAGAACTCTGCAGCGAGGCTCCTAACTGGAGCAAACAGAAGAGCTCACATCACTCCTATTCCAATTAGTATCTCTGGCTCCTTCAAAGGCAGTTCGAAATGTGGGTGTTGTGATTGATGACCAGCTGACTTTTAAAGATCACGTTGCCTCTGTCGCTCGCGCTGTATAACATACGAAAGACCAGACCGTATACGTCAGCCAATTCCTGGTGCAATCTACAGTCATCTCCCGCCTCGACCACTGCAACACCCTTCTAACTGGTCTTCGAGCCTGGACTGTGACCCCTCTTCAGATGGTCCAGGATGCAGCGGTGTGTCTGGTCTTCAATCAGCCTAAAACAGCACATGTCACTCCTGTTCACTGAGCTCCATTGGCTACCGCTAGCAGCACGCATCAAATCCAAAGCCCTAAAACCAGCATACAAAGTCCGAGATGGTACGGAGCCCATCTACCTGGATCATCTTGTAAAGGCTTACATCACGGCCCGGCCCCTGCAGTCATCGAAGGATCGTCGGCTAGCAGTGCCTACACCACGCTCAGGATGATCCAGACTCTCTTCATGTGTCATTCCACAGATGTGGAATGACCTACCAAGCACTTCTAGAACAGGGGCTTCCTTGTCGATTTTCAAGAAACTCCTGAAGACCCTGCTCTTCAGAGAGCATCTTCCAAACTCGCACCCTCCCTGCACCCGTCCCCCAATCTGCTGTCCACTCCTTGTTCACTTCCCTCTATGACTGTCAAAGTCGGGCATTGTATGCAGTGCTCCTTTATTGTGCAGAAGTCAGTTTTTGCGGTGGTTACCAATTGCATGTTTATTTTTGAGACGCTTGCTTGTTTACTTGCATGGATTTGTTTTGTTGTTTTTTGAGCATGGGACAATGAACTTCGGATTGAGAGCAGCTGCACAGCTCATAATCACAGGCCTATACGGCTCGGGGTTGGGCCACTGAGGGGTTTGGACCTTTTATAAGGACACTGACAGGTGAAGGAGGGGTGTGCAGTGGAACGGGGAAAGCAGCAACAGAGCAGCGTTCCTGAAACCAGCTTGGATTGCGGCACAGGTGCTTTCTGTCTCCTGGGAGAGACCAGAGGATGCTGCGGGAGGATCCAGCAGTGAAACCAAAAGAATTCTATGCCCGCCAAACAGTTAAGTAAAGCAACATGAAATATTGTTGCGGCAACCTGCGTGCCTGTGGATTCTTAGGAGAAGTGAACGCTCCCCCTGAGGTATATCCTTGTGTGTTCCTCGCAGAGGCAGAGGCAGAACCAAGGAGAGAAGAGGAGCGGGACAGCGGCACACCTCCAGCTGATGACGTGTTGGAGTGGACGCAATTGTTGACAGAACGAGGCAGCCCCAGAAGATGAAGTCGGGCCATATTTGGAAGACTATTATAAGCAGCGGAGACTGAGGGAAATCTGTTGAAGCCCCCTGCAGGAGAGGAAGGATAATACACCACGCACCCATTCAAGTCCAGTTTGGTGGGGACAACAGAGTCCATTTTAGAATCCTGACAATAACTTTCAGGGCTCCACATGGTCAAGCTCCTCCCTATATTACTGAACTGAACTTTTTAAAGTTGCTTTTACCTAAACCTTTTATTTTCTTATGTTTAACTCACATTTGTAATCATCTTTCATCTGTTTTATGAAAACTTTTTTCTGATGTTAATCTGTTTCTGCTTTGAGATCATTTTGTTTTATTTTGTTTTTATTTATGTGAAGCACTTTGGGATTCCATGTCTGTGATAAGTGATATTTAACGTCCCTATGAATGAGACCATATTAAATGAAACATGTATACATTTCTCCCACTGACAGGGTTTATGTAAACTAGCTAAAAGTTCAGTTGACTCAAAACAAAATTAATTTCATTTCATTTATTTATAAAGCCCTTTCTGTGACCAATGCAGACGCCCAAGGTGCTGAACACAACACAATAAAAACATTAAACCATCAGAATAAAATATAACAATCGTAAAACCAACATAAAATCGATTAAGAGGAAAGTAAAAGCAAAAAATAAAATCCAGAAAATGATTAAGAGGCTGGGGCATCGAAATCGGGTCAAATTTGCTAAACCTGAAAAGCGTTGACAAAAAAATGGGTCTTAAGACGAGTCTTAAAAACCCCCCAATGAGGGTGACTGACGCACCTCCAAAGGCAACTGGTTCCAAAGTGCAGGTGCCAACACAGAGAACGCACGGTCCCCCCGTGACCTGCACTTAGTGCGTGGAACGATCATCAGCTCCCTGCCGGCTGAGCAAAGTGCCCGCGAGGGGGCGTGTCTATGCAAAAGGTTGCCAAGCTATGCTGGAGCCGTTCCTTGTAAGGCCTTGTATGCCAGCACCAAGACCTTGAATTTTGCCCTGGATTGCACAGGCAGCCAATGAAGGGATGCCAACACAGGGGTGATCTGTTCCCTGCGCCTAGTGCCTGTCACGAACCTAGCGGCTGAGTTTTGTACTAACTGCAAGCGTGCTACCGCACCCTGACTAAGGCCGGCATACGGTGCATTGCAGTAGTCGAGACTTGAAAGAACAAAAGCGTGTGTGACGGTCTCTAGATGTACTCTGGACAGCAGGGGCTTAACTCTGGCTAGTCGGCGTAAGTTAAAAAAATGCACAACCTGGTTGATTTGCACGTTGAATCTAAGGGCCGAGTCCAGTTGCACTCCCAAATTTCTGATGGTGGTCTTCATGTTAGATGCTAAAGGGCCCAGATTCACAGCAACGCATGGGCGTGTAGACATGCCAGGGCTAAGTACAATTACTTCAGTCTGAGCGTCATTCAGATGTAAAAAGTTTGTAGCCATCCAGGAACACACATCCTCTAAGGCATCTACAAGCGTTGATATTGACCCATCGACCCCCCGCTGAAGGGGGAGGTAGATCTGACAGTCGTCAGCATAAAAATTGAAACGCATGCCGAACCGCCGAAGAAGATTCCCCAACGGTAGTAAGTAGATGGCAAAAAGAAGCGGACCCAGTACAGACCCCTGTGGCACACCCCACTTGAGTCCCGCCCAGGTCGAGGAGGTTTCACCTACACTGACACAAAACTCCTGTCAGATAAGTAGGAGAGTAGCCATTGTAGGGCTGCACCGGTAATTCCCGCCCAATGTTGTAGCCGATCCAAAAGTATGTCATGATCGACCGTGTCAAAGGCCGCAGACAAATCTAGCATCCCCCCCGTCACAAGCAAAAAAACATCATTAAGAACCATTAAAAGTGCAGTCTCGGTACTGTGACCTGCTCTGAACCCTGACTGAAAGATCTCCCAGTGTTCGTGAGTGTCTAAAAATGCAACCAGCTGTAAATATACAACCCTCTCAAGCAGCTTAGATAAGTAAGGTAGATGTGAGATAGGTCTGTAATTGGCCAACACAGTTTCCTCCACCCCCTTGTTTTTCAGCAGCGGTCGTACAACAGCCCTCTTAAAGGTAAGGGGAACCACACAAGAGTCCAGACTGGTATTTAAGATAACCAGTACATAAGGGGCCAGAACAGAAAAAGCCTCCTTAAGCATCCTTGGGGGAAGGGCATCATGAGGGGAACCAGAAGGTTTTTGCTTAGAAATGAGTTCCTCTAGCTCTGTCATTGATATAGTCTGGGAGGCTGGCAGGTTTGCCCTAAGTGGCATAGGGGCCACGATAACAGGAGTGCGGCCTACAATAGCAGCCCGAATCATCGCTATCTTGTCCACAAAGTAGTGAAGAAAATCCTCACATGTCCCGGCCAACGCAGCCGTGGACCTGGAGGCAGAAGTAGCAGTTTCCAGTACTGAATCAATCACCTTAAAGAGTGCGTGGGTCATGAGAATTTGATTCCACAATGTTGGCATAATATCTGATCCTAGCCTGTCGTACCACCTCCTGGTAATCAAAAAGTGACTTTTTATACATTTCATAGGACACGTGAAGTTTGTCTTGCTTCCACTTTCGCTCAGCTCTCCTGCAGGCCTGCTTGGAGGCCTGGGTCTCATCAGACATCCACGGCTCTGCCCTATGCCCTCCTTTCCTAATCTTAAAGGGAGCAACATCATCCAAAACAGATGTGCAGAGCGTGTCAAAACGAGTAATAAACTCTTCAACAGGGAGGTGGGCTAAGAGAAGATCCTGTCCTGCTAGACTAAAGCACTCACTGAATCTCGCCATCTTAGCAGGATTTATGGCACGACTGCACCTCTCAGGAACACTAAAATTACATAAAATCGGAGAGTGGTCTGAGAAAACAGGCCTCAACGTGTCCACATTAATGGACTGAAGACCAGAGGAAAGAACCAGGTCAAGAGTGTGTCCCTTCACGTGTGTAGGACCCTTAACCCACTGAGAAAGATTCAGGGAACTTAACAGGTGCAAAAAGTCCTCGACCATCGGCTTATCAGGGCAACAAATATGGATGTTACAATCTCCTACAATCAAAATCTGATCATATTTCAACACATTCATAGCCAAGAAATCAGCAAAGTCTTTTAGAATTTCCACATTCAGTCCAGGCGGGCGATAAATCAACGCCACAAAAAGTTGAGGGAAAGGTCCAAGCTCAAAAGAGTAAACTTCAAAACTAGAAAAAGGACTTAAAGGGATAATCTGTTTGCAGCTGAAACCTGATTTATAAACAAAGAGGAGCCCCCGCCCCTGCCCGCAGTTCTTGTCGCATTAAAACAGCTGCAGTCTGCAGGTAATAATTCTGACAGGGCACTCGTGTCTCCCATCGGCATCCAGGTTTCACAAACACCCAAAAAATTGAGCCCTTGTTCCTCAAAGAAGTCTTTCAGAATAAAAGTTTTGTTCATTACCGACCTTGCATTAACCAGGCCGAGGCGAGCCGATGATGACGTGTTAAGTCCAGTAGCAGCAGAATCCAGAGACACGGGCGCAGTTGACACGTAGTCCACATGACGCAGATTAGCAAGGTTGGCACCCTTCCAGCGGTAGCAAAACCCCCGGAGTACACGTTACGACGGAGCATCCAAGTCGAAGCCCGTCAATCAGTGGCGGTTCTACATGGAATTACTCCCCGGGCGAGGCCCCCTTTGAGCGCCCCCCCCCCAACCGCCCCACCACCACCATCCCACCTGCACGAACACACACGTTTTCTACAAACAGGCATGTTTTATTAGAACGACTATTGAACATTCATTTTTCTAAGTTGCACATATTTACATTAATTACTATGAAGTTGTCAGAATGTAAAGCAGTATACATTATATACTGTATCAAAACATATAGAATCAAATCTACAAAAACAACTAAACTAACTAAATATTAAGAATATATGAACATAATATATAATACATATTCTAAATAGCAAAAATATTTCACACATAACAAACTAAAGATAATCACTACAGCATTGCACTTAGAACAGAAAACACAAACTAACATTAAAACCCAACCTTGATGCAACGTCATCAATAATGTCATCATATGAAATCTGCTCCCCTACTGAGTGATTGGTACTAATCAGAGCCAGGTTAGTGAGCCGCCCCTGAAACATAGGTGACCTCAGGTATGGCTTGATCAAGTTAAGCTCCTCTCAGCTGGAGCCACAGTGACTGGCAGAGCAGTCCAAAAGTTGGGGTAGATCTCTAATAGATCTTTATCATGATCCATAATATTTTAGAATTGCCTCTGAAATTGTAATTTAAACGGACATAAAAACTGTAGACTACCAAAAATGCCAACTTTTACAGAACAAATCATGTAAAAAATAATCAGCGCAGCCATCCGCAATAAATAAACAGGATAGTTAGTGGTGACTGGGGAGTTTTCTTCTGCCTGTTGAGTTGTTTTATTTATTATTATGTGAACATGATCAACATGTGTGTGTTGTTGTTCAGGCAGGCCACAGGCTGCAGCGAGCATTTAACAAATCCTAGTTTGAATCAGTAAAAAACCATTCAAGGAATTTTTTGAACCATTTGAATATTTGTTTCAATATTTCAGCCCTATTAGCTCTGTTAGCAACTAGCTGACCGAATGTAACCGTTAAAATCCCAGTTAACTGGTTCAAAAATGGAAAACATGCATCATGAGAGCGTACATACCTTTACCTTTCTCCTCTTTTTTCTTTGTATTCCTGAATCGGGCACCTGGTGGTTTATGTTCATCTCTTCTGTTTGGCTCCTGACTCAATAAGTTTCCTTTAGTCAAGACTAAACAATGTGACCTTGATGGGGGGGTGACCACAAAATCGTTTTGTTTTTCCTTTTTTTATTCGGCCATTTTACACAATTCAGAAACACCTGAAAGAATGATGGGCCTGTGTTTATGATATTATGAATGACGTGCGTTAAATGGAAGAACATCAAGATGTGATTGACGTTAGCCATGTTAATACAGGTGATTCAGCCCCTACCCGCTCATTTCATTTGGGAAAGACCCAGAGGTGAATCCCCCCGCCGCGCCCCTCCCCTGCCTCTTCTTCACACACGCACGGTGCACGTGAACCCTCTCAGTCAGCAGGAGCGCCTGCAGCTGCAGGCGCCAACTTGCTGTTTCCAATCCAGACTCTGTCATATGACAGATAATAGAAAACCTCGGTGCGGCGCAGATTTCTTTCTTTTTTTTTTTTTACTCAGCGCTTGTGCGCCCCTTTTGTGTCATGAAAAAATGCCGCCCCGGGCAACTGCCCTGTCTGCCCGTGCCTAAAACCGCTACTGCCGCCAATGGCACCAAGCAGGATGGTGGAGGATCCAACAAACGCAACAGCGCCACGAGAAGACGTCCAGGCCCACACAGCCCGGCAAGCTCCTTCCAGGACCGGGGCGGATTGGCACATAGGTGCACATGTTTCCCACCTCGACAGCCACGACGCCGGCGGCGCCTCCTCCGCTGATGACGACCGGATGCACACCGCGGAGGGACGGGTGGCACCGAGAGGCTCCGAAATGAGCGTGGGGGACTAAAATCCCCCCGGCTCGTCACAATCACCGGGCTGATGAAACCGACATCAGGCCGGAGTTTCAGAAGCGTTGCTCGATCATAAGTCAGCAGTAGGAATGCACTGTCCACACAAAGCACAAGAACCAAACAAAGAATAAACATTTACAGAGGAGAGTGTCCGTGAGACAGACGGCGTGCCACACACACACCGGTGCCATCTTGTCTGATGGCGCCGGTTCATACGCCGGAACTAGTTCATCTGTTTTAACCAAGTTAACAGTCACAAAGGTGAAATAGTTAATAGTTAGCATGCTGTGGTGAGCTGTTACCTTCAGGATACTGGCATTTTACAGCTGTTGCTAGCTGTTCAGTCCACACATGCACCCTGATGCAGCTTTTCTTCTTCTTTTAACTAGTTTTGGATCATTTTTAATATTTTTTAATAGCATTTCACCTTGTTTTCACTATATTTTAGACTGCTTAGTGTTATTTATACTTTATTTAACCAGGAAGGTCCAAATGAGATTAAAACCCTTGTTTTAATTCTCTGCCTATTTGTTTATTCTCAGTTGGTGGCAGGAGTTAGGGTTGGGGCCCTGGCTTGTCTTGGACACAGGAAAGGGGCCCACGTGAAAAAGGGTTTGGAACCACTGTTCTA
>SSNQ01034200.1:191204-204605 GCA_006942095.1 Nothobranchius kuhntae | reverse complement strand
ACTGTCAAAGTCGGGCATTGTATGCAGTGCTCCTTTATTGTGCAGAAGTCAGTTTTTGCGGTGGTTACCAATTGCATGTTTATTTTTGAGATGCTTACTTGTTTACTTGCATGGATTTGTTTTGTTGTTTTTTGAGCATGGGACAATGAACTTCGGATTGAGAGCAGCTGCACAGCTCATAATCACAGGCCTATACGGCTCGGGGTTGGGCCACTGAGGGGTTTGGACCTTTTATAAGGACACTGACAGGTGAAGGAGGGGTGTGCAGTGGAACGGGGAAAGCAGCAACAGAGCAGCGTTCCTGAAACCAGCTTGGATTGCGGCACAGGTGCTTTCTGTCTCCTGGGAGAGACCAGAGGATGCTGCGGGAGGATCCAGCAGTGAAACCAAAAGAATTCTATGCCCGCCAAACAGTTAAGTAAAGCAACATGAAATATTGTTGCGGCAACCTGCGTGCCTGTGGATTCTTGGGAGAAGTGAACGCTCCCCCTGAGGTATATCCTTGTGTGTTCCTCGCAGCGGCAGAGGCGGAGCCAAGGAGAGAAGAGGAGCGGGACAGCGGCACACCTCCAGCTGATGACGTGTTGGAGTGGACGCAATTGTTGACAGAACGAGGCAGCCCCAGAAGATGAAGTCGGGCCATATTTGGAAGACTATTATAAGCAGTGGAGACTGAGGGAAATCTGTTGAAGCCCCCTGCAGGAGAGGAAGGATAATACACCACGCACCCATTCAAGTCCAGTTTGGTGGGGACAACAGAGTCCATTTTAGAATCCTGACAATAACTTTCAGGGCTCCACATGGTCAAGCTCCTCCCTATATTACTGAACTGAACTTTTTAAAATTGCATTTACCTAAACCTTTTATTTTCTTATGTTTAACTCACATTTGTAATCATCTGTTTTATGAAAACTTTTTTCTGATGTTAATCTGTTTCTGCTTTGAGATCATTTTGTTTTATTTTGTTTTTATTTATGTGAAGCACTTTGGGATTCCATGTCTGTGATAAGTGATATTTAACGTCCCTATGAATGAGACCATATTAAATGAAACATGTATACATTTCTCCCACTGACAGGGTTTATGTAAACTAGCTAAAAGTTCAGTTGACTCAAAACAAAATTAATTTCATTTCATTTATTTATAAAGCCCTTTCTGCGACCACTGCAGACGCCCAAGGTGCTGAACACAACACAATAAAAACATTAAACCATCAGAATAAAATATAACAATCGTAAAACCAACATAAAATCGATTAAGAGGAGAGTAAAAGCAAAAAATAAAATCCAGAAAAAGATTAAGAGGCTGGGGCATCGAAATCGGGTCAAATTTGCTAATCCTGAAAAGCGTTGACAAAAAAATGGGTCTTAAGACGAGTCTTAAAAACCCCCAATGAGGGTGACTGACGCACCTCCAAAGGCAACTGGTTCCAAAGTGCAGGTGCCAACACAGAGAACGCACGGTCCCCCCGTGACCTGCACTTAGTGCGTGGAACGATCATCAGCTCCCTGCCGGCTGAGCAAAGGGCCCGCGAGGGGGCGTGTCTATGCTAAAGGTTGCCAAGATATGCTGGAGCCGTTCCTTGTAAGGCCTTGTATGCCAGCACCAAGACCTTGAATTTTACCCTGGATTGCACAGGCAGCCAATGAAGGGATGCCAACACAGGGGTGATAGGCCCTGGCTTGTCTTGGACACAGGAAAGGGGCCCACGTGAAAAAGGGTTTGGAACCACTGTTCTAGGTTCTGTGGTTTAATTGGTGATTATAGAAATTTTGTTCTGTGTACATCACACGTGTTTAAAGTGCTACACAAATAAAGGTGGTATGGTATTATACCGTGGGTTCAAATCAATGGTGAGGTCATACACACCCTAACGCAACTCTTGACACTCAGAATTAGGAGGTCTGGTTTTGGGTTTATACACCATTCCATTTTTTTCTTGGTACTAGAAAATGTCACCTGAGCCAGAAAAAATGTTAGTTTTACTTTCCGTTAATATTCACTGTAGTTTTATTAGTTTTATCTTCAATTCTTTGGCCTTTTTTTTGCAATGTGTAGTGATTGTTCTCTTATTCATCTGCTCACCTGCACCAGTTATTCTACCCTCAGTCAACAGTAGCTGAATCTATCAGATAGAAATACTAAAAGTGTAATTAAATGAATTATAGAGATTTATTGGTCCATTTTGTACTTCAGAGATCTAATTAAATGAAAGCAATTAGTTACATCCAATTTACTACAATTAAACAAAATGCAGTTGTTTCTAATTCATCAGAAGTCACCATTTAACAGCTTATTAGTCACATGTTTCCTCCTGGGAGCGAACGCCTGAAGGATCAAGCTGCCTTTAGCTCAGAAGACTGGCTTCATTCACCAAACTACAGGCCGTCATCTGGAGCTCTTAATCAGGTGGTAGCCAAAGGCAGTGAGTGACCTTGCTGGTCTGATCCTCAGCAAAAATGTATGTGGAATGTCACCTCTCTGGTGGGGAAAGAGCCGGAGTTGGTGGGTGAGGTTGAGAGGTTCTGGCTAGATATAGTTGGACTCACCTTAATTTGGGGCTCTGGCTCCAGAACCAGTTTCCTCGAGAGGGGGTGAACTTTCTACCACTCTGGAGTTGCTCCCACTGAGAGGCGTAGAGCAGGGATGGATCGTCCATGATGAGCACCATATTCAAGCAGAAAGGCGTCCATATGTGCTCTTGGCACCAGTGTACCTTAGACTGCAGCTTGATGATTGAGTTTGTTGTTGTTTCATCTGATCTGTGGCCGCATGTCTTGGACACTCGGGTGAAGAGAGGAGCTGAGCTGTCAACTCACCACTACCTGGTAGTAAGTCGGCTTTGATGATGGAGGAGGAAGCCGGTAAGAACTGGGAGCCCTATAGAAGAAGAAGAAGATAAGATCTTTTCTATAGCGCCTCTCGATAAAAATCACGAGGCGCTTCACAAAAACAAAAAATATGAAATTTTAAAAGAATTTAGAAAATGATTTAAAAAATATTTAAAATGAGCAAAAAAATAGACAATTGTGATTAAAAATTTTAAGAAAGAGGGGCATTGTGAGGGTCTGCTGGATCTGTCTGGCCAAGTCTCCTGTCAGAAAGGGCTCAATTCCCACCTCCAACAGAATTTTGAACACATTCAGAGGGAACCAAGGGATATTGAGTTCGAGTGGGCCATGTTCTGTGCTTCTATTGTTGAGGCGGCTGACCGGAGCTGTGTCAGAGGGTTGTCGGTGCCTGTCGTGGTGGCAACCCCGAACCCACTGGTTGGCACCGACAGTTAGGGATGATGTCAAGCTGAAGAACGAGTCTTATCGAGTCTTTTTGGCATGTGGGACTCCAGAGGCAGCTGATGGATACCGGCAGTCCAAGTGGAACGCGGCTCTGGTGGTTGCGGAGGCAAAAACCCAGGCGTGGGAGGAGTTTGGTAATACCATGGAGCAAGACTTCAGTATGGCTTCAAGGACATTCTGGTCAGCCATCCAGCGTCTCAGGAGGGGAAAGCAGTGCACTACCAACACTGTTTACAGTGGTGATGGTTTGCTGCTGACCTCGACTCGGAGATTGTGGATATGTGGGCGGAATACTTTGAAGACCTCCTCAATCCCACCGGCACGTCTTCCAGTGAGGAAGCAAAGTCTGGGTAGTTTGGGTTGGATTCTCCTATCTCTGGAGCTGAGGTCACTGAGGTGGTCAAAAAGTTCCTTGGTGGTAAGGCCCCGGGGGTGGATGAGACCTGCCCAGAGTTCCTTAAAACTCTGGATGTTGTAGGGCTGCGTAAGTTGACACGACTGCAGCATTGCATGGCCATCAGGGGCAGTTCCACTGGATTGGCAGACCGGGGTGGTGGTCCCTCTATTTAATAAAGGGGACCGCAGAGCGTGTTCCAAATACAAGGGGATCGCACTTCTGAGCCCCCCTGGTAAGGTCTATTCAGGGTTCTGGAGAGGAGGGTTCGTCAGATTGTCGAACCTCACATTCAGGGGAAACATTGTGGTTTTCTACCCTTGCCATGGAACTCTGGCCCAGCTCTATACCCTTAGGAGGATCCTGGAAGGTGCGTGGGAGGTCCCCCATCCAATCTACATGTGTTTTGTGGATTTGGAGAAGGCGTTAGACAAAGCCTTCTGGGGGGTCCTGTGAGGGGGACTCCGGGAGTATGAGGTACCAGGTCCTCTGATATGGGCTATCCCTGTTTGACCGGTGTCAGAGCTAGGTCTGCATTGCTGGCTGTAAGTCGAGCTCGTTTCCGCAGAGAGTTGGATTCCACCAAAGCTGCCCTTTGTCACCGATTCTGTTCATATCTTTTATTGACAGGATTTCTAGGCACGCTGTTGTACCGGTCTGTCGTGGTGAAGAGAGAGCTGAGCCAGAGGTAAAGCTCTCAATTTACCGGCCGAACTACGTTCCTACCCTCACCTATGGTCACGAGCTTTGGGTAATGACCAAAAGAACAAGATCGCAGATACAAGAAATTAGTTTTCTCGGAAGAGTGGCTGGTTTCTCCCTTAGAGATAGGGTGAGAAGCTTGGTCATCCGGGAGGGGCTCGGAGTAGACCCCCTGCTCCTCCACACCAAGAGGAGCCAGTTGAGGTGGCTCGGGCATCTAGTTAGGAAGTCTCCTGGATGCCTTTCTGGTGAGGTTTTCACAGGCATGTCCAACTGGGAAGAGACCCAAGGGACAACCTAGGACATGCTGGAGGGACTATGCCTCTCAGCAGGCCAGGGAACGCCTTGGGATTCCCCGGAAGAGCTGGCCCAAGTAGCTTGGGAAAGGGAAGTCTGGGCCTCTCGACTTAGGCTGCTGCCCCTTTGACTCGACTCAGGATAAGTGGTTGAAAATTGATGGATGGATGGAATTAGTTACATCCAATTTACTACAGTTAAACAAAATGCAGTTGATTCTAACTCATCAGAAATCACTATTCAGCATATTTCCTCCTGGGAGCAAATGCCTGAAGGATCAGGCTGTCTTTGGCTCAGAAGACTGGCTTCATTCACCAAACTACATGCTGTCATCTGGAGCTCTCAAACCATCACACACTACTCCTGCCCTGGCCTGCCTTCACTAGCTCCCTGTGAATTTTAGGTACTTTTAAAATCCTTACCATAGCTTTTAAAGGGTTGCATGGCCAAACTCCCTCCTATTTAGCTAATTTGCTAATTTGCTGCTGATATACACTGTAGAACGCTTTCTGTGCTCATAAGGTCAGATGCTCCTGGTAGACACAATCTGCAAAACGCAAATATGAACTCTCACCCCTCTTGTCAGCTTTTAGCCCTAGGCCATGTCCACCTGACACCAGAACCCACAGGAAACGAGACAGCGCTGAACACCAGTCTCAGTTGACCAGGTCCAAACATGTTTTGTTGTCCGTGCTTCACATGGTGCTTTTCTTTTTGGGACTCTGGTAGTTTGTCCTAAAGTTGGAGTGGTAGCAGCGGCTGTTTCTTCTTCTCTGATGTTATTGAGTGCAGAACGTCTCACACTCTAACTGAACTATGTTATATGTAGATATATGTGCACTATATATATATATATATATATATATATATATATATATAGTTCTATGTTAGAACTGTGTTAAGAGGCATGGAAAAGATGTTTTAAGCTAGATTGTTTGGCAGATTTGTTGTTGTAGCTTTAGTATGTAGAGTGAATAGAGACTTACCAGATTGACACCTAACTTGTTTCAAACCCAACAGGTAAATAAAACCCTCCATCAGCCCAAATAAACAAGTAACCCATTTCTTTTCTCTGTGTTCCCGTAGAGAGATATGCTCGATGTCAGTCAAATAATGAAGGATCTGGCCAGCATGGTCCACGAACAGGGAGATGCCATTGGTATGTATCTCTGTGGGATTTATTTATCTTTGTATTTGTGTTCAAGGTTGTTTACATCGCTGTGTGTGACTCAACTTGCAAAGATAACCTTTTGTGCAGCATCTTACCATGACGCACACGATTAATAAGTTGAGCTAAAATAATTCTTCCGGGCAAACAGACGCTTTAACCTCCACCTCGCTGCCACGCTAAGATTCTCAGATGTAAATTAAAAAACTGTAGGCCTGTGAGAGAAAATCCATTTAGACTCTGATATCTGTAAACTCCTCTCTGTTCCCTGAAGTGATGTAGGCTCTGCAAACGGAGAGAGAAATGTAGCACGCAGATGCTCTGCTGATGGGTCATGGACTGTTCCTTCAGCTCCACTCGGCAGAGCTTTGATCTTTACTTCATGTTAAAGAACTGAAAAACAAAAGATGAAGCTAAAAATGTTGTGTTTATGTGGGTGAAGGTGAAAGGTGTCCATGCCGTGTTTGGGCTGGTTCCTGGATCAGAGTGAACTGAGCCACCAATCACAGGTTAACTCTGTGTTTTAACCTGGACCTGGCTGCAGTTCTTAGAAAACATGTTTTCTCCTCCTCGTGTCGGCAAATCTAAGAAGGAAACAAAACAGTAGCACTGACTTGGGTCTCATATCTCTGACCACTTTGGATCCTGCTTCGGTATTTAAATAATTATTATCTTTTAGTTAGCTTTTGCACTGTTAACCACAATATTATGCAGTATAAATGTTTTAGTTTACTACAACTGCTTTAAATGGAATCAAGTTCAAGTGCCAGTTTAGATGTATGTTCAGATATTTAAAAAATGACTGTAAGTTGGATGTTTTCATTGTACCTGTTTAAATTAGGACGTTTTACTAGTAACAGTTGAATTTTAGGTGTTTAAAGAGAGAGTTTCTCCTGGTAAGAATTCAGTTTAGTTGTTGTTTATATCTGGAACTTTATTGCTTACTAAAAACAATAGATTTGATCAGAAATACAATCTGCCTAATACATGTTTAAACAGCCGGAGAGCCTAGCTGATGAGTAGCACTGACTAGCCAGCTAACTCTACTTAAACCTGTCCTGTGGGACCTGTTAACTGACTTTAAGTCAGAAGGGGTCACGTCCCCATCTGACATAGAAGTTCTCCGACACCGATGCACTGAACCAATGTTTCACCTGTAACTACGCAACACATGGTTTCAGTCGTGTCAAATGAGTCGCCTTCCTAAATCTTAAAGGATAAAGAGTTTCCCGTTTCACCTACCACATGTCATCAAGCATCCAGGTGATTGTCACTGATCCTACCTGTCAGAAACTGCACGTAGAAAACACAAGCGTGTCACATGTGAAAATCAGTGCAGTCTGCTATCACCACGGTCGTAACAGTCTTGATCTGCCATAAGATATTACACCAACCCTAACGGCACAGGCAGTCAGGTCTAAATGCGTCTTTGCCCCTCCTGAAACCTGACTCCGCATGCTCCTATTGATTAGTGCTCCTTTTGCTTATGTTTATGTTTATGTTTATGTTTATGTATTTAGCAGACGCTTTTGTCCAAAGCGACTTACAAGTGATAATCGGCATGTTGCCCTTGAGGCTAACAACAACAATAACAACAGCCAATTTCCAGTCAGTCGTAGGTGGCAGTGACGCAGCATGATGAATCATGGAGAGGAGGGAGCAAGGAGTGGACAGTAGAGAGGGGGGACGGGTGCAGGGAGGGTGCTAGTTTAGAAGATGCTCTCTGAAGAGCAGGGTCTTCAGGAGTTTCTTGAAAATTGCAAAGGAAGCTCCTGTTCTGGTAGTGCTTGGAAGGTCATTCCACATTTGTGGAACGATGCATGAGAAGAGTCTGGATTGTCCTGAGCGTGGTGTAGGCACTGCTAGCCGACCATCCTGTGAGGACCGGAGCGGCCGGGCCGAGACGTAAGCCTTTGCAAGAGGATTCAGGTAGATGGGAGCCGTACCATCTCGGACTTTGTATGCTAGTGTTAGCAGTTTGAATTTGATGCGTGCTGCTAGCGGTAGCCAGTGGAGCTCAATGAACAGAGGGGTGACGTGTGCTCTTTTAGGCTGATTGAAGACCAGACGCGCCGCTGCGTTCTGGACCATTTGAAGAGGTCTCACAAACAGAGGCAACATGATCTTTAAAGGTCAGGTTTTCATCAATCACAACACCCAGATTTCGAACTGCCTTTGAAGGAGCCAGAGATAGGAAGTCATTCTGGATTGAGATATTGTGCTGTATTAGTGCTCCATTTACTGAGTGCTCCTATAGCTTAGTGCTCCTTTAGCTTAGTGCTCCTATTGTGGCAAAAGGAGGTATGTTTTTTGTTTCCAGTTTTAATTGGACCAGACCACCAGTCAGCCAGTTCTCACTTTACGTCATCATCTGGTTTTTGTTGCTCCTTTATTAAAAGTAAAACCTTTGTTCAAACAGCACATCCCTGTGAGAGAGCAGTGTCTCAGTAACCTCTTCTTTAGTTCGATCTTTGGCTCTGAACAGATTGATTTTCACAACCTTCGTGCAATGCTAACTTTACAAACTCTAACCTTCGTTGCCCAGGTAGGCACCAAGTTGGGACCTGCTCTTCTGGGGTCATACAGTCAGATCTCCTGATCGTTCACAAATCAAAGGCCTATTTTGGTTTTGATGATTTCATCTTTCAGAGAAATGAATCACATTCCCTTACTTGTTTATTACTGTGGCCAGTAAGCTGTGGTGGCCAACTTGAATTTCCGTTGACTCCAAAGGACATTAAACCAATACTTGCTTTGTGGTGTGAGTATTTAGTTTCTTCTGATCAGCTACTTGGAAAGCCAGCTATTAAAATACACCCAGTTGCTCATTAGAAATGGAACTAGCAATCACAGAGACAGACAGACCCATTACCACCTGTCTGCCACCATTTATCAGTGTGTAAAGACAATGATGTTTAATTTAAATACAACTGGAGCTATTTATTTATTTAGTAATTTAGACCAGTTTATTTGTACTTACTTGCAATGTTGCATGAGCATTCGTTTCCCCTGACTCAGCTAATACAAATGGATGCACATAATTTAAATAATTGAGTTTGCATGCAGGAAGCTTGTTGTGTGATGTTTCAGACGTAGAAGGTACATGGAGCACCTCCATCAGAGATAGAAGGGGACCCATACTGCAGAGTTCATTATGCCAAAGCATAGGTTCAATCTGATCATTACTGACTCAGGCGATAATGGACCTTTTCCCATTAAAAAAGGGATGCACTGAAAGAGCCGTCGGCCTTTTTTGAACATGGCTTTCTCAGTCGGCGTAGTGGCAGATATGAATAATATGTGGTTGTGCTGTAGAGGTGTTTGTCAGAAAAGCAGCAGGTGATACAAAAAAAATGAATAGGCTGAAGAAGGATGGATCAGTGCTTTTATGCCCTATTCATGCTGGCATATGAATATAGGCATGCTATATAAAAGCCTGGGAGGGGACACATACAATCAGAAAGGTTATTTCAGAAAGCAGGAACCAGCACAGCAAACAAAAAAAACATAGACAACCTCTTCCTCTGTACCATCAAATAAGTACGTCACTTTTGTTTTTACTCAGTACTATTAGATTTCATTGGTTAGCACAAAATGTTGTCTGTTCATGTTGAGAAGTGTTTGGAGTCTCTTAGGTAATGTGGCACAGAGCCGTTGGCTAAATGCACAACAAATGACATATTCATTTGTTGGTTTTCTAAGAAGAGTTGTAGACACACATTCATCACTTTCTGAGTTTCACTGAGGTAAGTCTGGTGGTTTTGCTAGGAAACAAGCAAGAAAAGGACTGTTCATCTTTTTACAACAGCAAAAGAAGTAAACAACTACAAAATACTCTCTCTCACACACACACACGCGCACACTTGTAGACTAGAGGTCCAATGGTACACCTACTGTACTTGGTTCAAAGCATAACTTGGCTTTGATGTCCTTGTTCAGATAATTTTCAGTACTGAGTGAACAATGTTTTTGGACTCACCAGGAAGACTTTAAACCCATGCCCAATAAGAAGGCTCCAGGTCCAGATGGGTTTCCAGTAGAACCCATGCCCAATAAGAAGGCTCCAGGTCCAGATGGGTTTCCAGTAGAACCCATGCCCAATAAGAAGGCTCCAGGTCCAGATGGGTTTCCAGTAGAACTCTATAAAGTAATCTGGATCATTCTGGCTCAAACAGTCTTCAAAATGATGCATGAAATGGAAGAAAATGACAGGCCCAACATGAATTTAGCCAACATTAGCCTCCTGTTAGAGTTAACCCTCATTCCTAACTCATTCCTCACTGGTGAGTGAACGCTGGCGCGTCTGGCTGCTGCTGCTCACCGGTTGTTAGTTGTTTTTACGTTACTTTTATACATTTTTATACATTTTTACGCTATTTTGTGCTATTTTGGAAGCCTATCTGAACTGTTATTCGAACCTTTTCGAAAACCTTCCCATCTGACTGAAATAACTGCCTGTCTGAGGGGCTTAAACACGCTCGCTCAGCCTCAACAGTCAAACAAAGATGTGGATCCACGGCTTATGGGTGTGGTTCGTGCTCACCTGGGTCGTCTTGTCCATCGTCCACTACCCAGTGACTGCTCTTCTTCAATATTATGCTCACGAACTTTTATGGCTGCGCTTTTCCCTGCCGGTTCCTCCACCAGCGGCCCTGCATCTCCATCCAGACATCGCCTTCCAGCGACGCCGCAGATACATTCATCGAGGATCCCGACGAAGTTTCTGTATCCAAGAGTCTGGCGCAGTCAGCTCCTTCTGGTCCAAAACCTGCCGTCCTTCCCATACAAAGACCCGAACTGCCAACCACCGCATGCTAGCCCACCTAGCCAGGTCGGCTGAGCATACGATCAAACACGGCAACTCCACCATCATCTTCGGCCTACTGAACATTCGCTCTCTTACGGGAAAAGGGCATCTTGTCCACAATCTCCTTTCTGACCATAAACTTGACTTTCTCTGCTTGAGTGAAACTTGGCAACACCCTAATAATGACTTTATTTCACTCAATAACTCCACTCCACTTGAGTTTGTTTACATCTGTAAACCGCGGGAGTCAGAGAGGGGTGGAGGTCTCGCTATAATTCATCGGAAGCAGTGGAAAGTCTCTCCAGTCTCTCTCCATCCTTCCACTCATTTGAATACAGCGCATTACAACTCCCTGGATCCACTCCTACCATCATATATACTGTCTACCGCCCACCTAAGCCGAATAAGGACTTCTTAAATGACTTTACTGCTCTCCTCACTCACCTTTCCATACTCTCTCCCAATCTGGTAATCACTGGTGACTAACATTCACATGGATGAAAATAATCTTCTTACCAGAGACTTTACTTCCTGTTTAGATAGTTTTGGACTCAAACAGCATATCAACTTCCCCACTCACTCCAAAGGCCACATTCTGGATCTGGTCTGCTGTTCGGGTATTACCCCGGCCCAGTGCATAGCCAGTTCTTTTCCTCTTTCAGATCATAAGTTAATCACGTTTAATGTAACTATAAAGGCCTCTAAACCCATATCCCTCGCAATATTGCGTTTAGAAAAATCAACAATATAAATCTTGATGCAATATCTGATCTACAGCCTGCTCACATTACCTCATCACCCGAGGGTCTTGTTTTTAACTATAATTTCAATCTAAATAACATTCTCAATACTTTTGCCCCAATTAAGCAAAGATCTGTCTCATTTAACCGCTCAGCACCTTGGTTTAACTACGACCTTCACTGTCTTAAATCTGAAGGACGCAGATCTGAACGTTTGTCTAAGAAAACCGGCCTCACTATCCATAAAGATCTATACAAGAATCACTTGTAGCATTAAAAAGACTCCATTCACACAGCTAAATCGGTTTACTATTCTAATTTAATCAGCTCGAGTGACGGTAACTCCAAGAGCCTTTTTTCTCTGTTCTCCAAAATTACAAAGCCTCCTGATTTATTGCTTAACAGCATGGTTTTCTCTGACTATTGCAACTCCCTCATGTCCTTCTTCGCATCCAAAATGTCAAATATTCACCAACAACTCCATGCTACTAGAGATCCTGTTTCAGAAGCTGAACCCATCCTTACAACTCCAAGTCATTTATTCTCAAGTTTCAGTCTCCCCTCTGCAACTGAGATATCAACTTTAATCAGGGAATCCAAATCATCCACCTGTCTGCTTGACCCTCTCCCCACAGTGCTACTTAAAGCCCGTCTTCCATCATTGGCTCCTCTCATATCCACCATCATTTACTCTTCCCTCAGTACCGGAGTTGTTCCTGCAGCATTAACAACTGCCTGTAAGCCCGGTGCGGATCCCACCAACTTTGATCATCTTCGTCCAATATCTAAATTACCATTTATTTCCAAAATCCTTGAAAAAGTTGTTGCTTCTCAGCTTCACTCTTATCTCAATTCTCATAATCTACATGAACAATTCCAATCTGGTTTCAGACCACAACACAGCACGCAGACAGCCCTAGTAAAAATCACAAATGATCTACTAATGGCAGCAGACTCAGGCCATCTCTCCATTCTGGTTTTACTCGATCTAAGTGCTGCATTTGACACCACTTCTCAAAAGACTAGCATCTATCGGCATTAGTCACACATCCCTAGCCTGGTTCACCTCACACATATCGGAGCGTACTCAGTTCATTCAACTTCAATCTCACTCTTCTAGTCCTTCCCCGGTTACTGCAGGAGTTCCCCAAGGCTCAGTTCTAGGCCCTCTTTTATTTATCATCTATTTGCTCCCCCTTGGTTACATTTTCCGCAAATACAACGTTGATTTTCACTGTTATGCTGATGACACCCAGCTGTACATTTCCTCCAATCCAAATGCATCCCTTCCACCACTCTCCCTCTCTAACTGTCTATCTGAAATTAGATCTTGGCTCTCTCAGAACCTACCTAAACTAAACAGCAATAAAACAGAACTCCTGCTCATTGGCACCGCTTCTGTTTTAAAAAATTCTCCCAACTTCTCTATCAATATTGACGACTCCACAGTTCACCCATCCTTACAGGTAAAAAGTCTTGGTGTCATACTAGACGGTACACTTTCAATCCAATCTCACATTAACCGTGTTACTCGAGTCACATATTACCATCTTTGCAATATCAACAGACTCCGTCCTTTTCTCACTCCTCATGCTGCTGCAATCCTCGTTCATAGTCTCATCACCTCTCGCGTCGACTACTGTAATTCCCTTCTGTTTGGTCTCACAACTAAATCCCTTCATAAACTCCAACTTCTCCAGAACTCTGCAGCAGCATCATTACTGGGACCCCCTCAAGAAATCACATCACTCCTGTTCTTAAAGACCTACACTGGTTGCCAATAGAAACCAGGATCACATACAAGATCCTACTACTTACATTTAAATCTGTACATAGCACGGCTCCACTTTATCTATGTAACTTACTAACTATTTCTACCACTTCCCGATCTCGTAGATCCTCATCTGCACTTCGTCTGGTTCAATCTCGAGCTCGCCTTACCACCATGGGGAGCAGAGCTTCCAGTTGCTCTGCTCCCCGGCTCTGGAACTCACTTC
>SSNQ01034200.1:176230-181277 GCA_006942095.1 Nothobranchius kuhntae | reverse complement strand
AGCTTTGCTCCTGTTTCTTTGCCTGAGTTAACCAAACTAGTTAACTCTATGAAGACCTCTGCATGCCCCCTCCACATCTTACCCTCATCTTTGTTTAAAAGTGCTTTTCAGTCCATCGGTCCCAGCGTGCTCTCTATAATTAATGCTTCTCTGGTCTCTGGTCAGGTCCCTGCTTACTTTAAGAATGCTGTAATCCACCCGTTTCTTAAAAAACCGAGTCTCGACCCCTCTCTCCATAGCAGCTTCAGACCCATCTCTAAACTTCCGTTCATCTCCAAGATCTTGGAAAAGGTTGTGGCTAAACAACTCACAGCTGCTCTTGATGAACATAACATCTATGATAGCTTCCAGTCAGGTTTTCGTAGAGCTCATTCTACTGAAACAGCTCTTCTTAGGGTCTCTAATGACCTTCTGACTCACAGTGATGCAGGGGACTGTTCTGTTCTGGTCCTGCTGGACCTGACTGCAGCCCCAGCACAGAACCTTGTGGGACACCATGGGTAAGGGAGGTGGTGAAGGACCTAAACTTGGAGGCGGCAACAGAAAAGGAACGCTCAGAGAGATAAGAGGAGAACCACTCCAGAGCAGATCCTGATAGGTCTACCCAGTCTCTCAGCCTCTCCAGTAGCAGGTGATGGTCAACAGTATTGAAGATCACTGCTGTTAGTGGATTAAGATTGTTACAAAGGGCTGCAGCATTTAGCTGGATTAGATGGAATTATCTTTTCCGGCCCAGCAGTGATTAGCTGGAGCAGACTCTGCAACCACAGACTCATAACCCACCAGCTGGTTGAGAAGGACGTGTGAATGTAACCTTCCTACCAAAAGGATAAAGATATTACACTGTTTGTTAATTATTTCATTATAAATGTATTACTTATTGTACCTTTAATTTCTAAATACAAACAAATATTTTTTGTTGTTGTTTTTGCACATCAGACACATGGGAATGTGTTGAAGGCATTTGATGTCAAATCGATTAAAACTGGTGATGAATCTGTGCGGTTCAGCTTTCCTATAGCCTGTGAGACAGGTCTGGAGGAGGAAGCTGTTCATGCAGCACTTGAAACGCCTCAGAGTTCTTTAGCCTCCATCATTCTAACAGCACTGAAACGCTTTCCACGTGTGCTGGCAGAGCAACCACGGTGAGACCAGGACCTCGGTCAAAAAGGCAAACACACACCTCCATGACCATCTCCTTTATGGAGACAGAAGAACCTCACAGAGACACAAACATTGCTCCACCAACAGGCTTTTATGAAAACGCTGCCTGACAGAATCCATTTTACAACAAAAAGCAAACGACGACCTGCCACATTTTAGCTCGGAGAGGACAGAAAAGTCCCGACCAGATGCAGCTGGAGGAGTCTGCCTCAGCAGTTTCTGTAAAAGGCTGTGCTGTGACACTCCGCCTGTAACCCTGCAGCTTCAAAGCAACTTCTACTAAACAGAACTAAACCCAAGATGAAACGGGCTCTATCTACAGGTAAAACAGTCGTCACCGTTCTAAAAGCATGCATGTAATGTTAGCTGGTCAAAAACAGACCTCATCACTGAACATGTGGTTGTGTCGGCCCTGTGATGGACTGGTGACCTGGTCAGAGTACACCCTGCCTCTCACCTGTTTACTCCATCCCTGAACAGGTGGAAGTGGTCCAGAATCTAAAGTCTAACTCAGAAACCACACACAGATCCAGCACCTGGAGGATGTTGTGCCTCCTGGGTTTCAGCCACTAATGAGGGAAGGTTGGGAGCAGACAGTCGACTAAAGACTTCTCCGGTTACTGCTGAGGTCCGAACCACTCACTCTGCTGGCCTGGAGCATAATTCACTCATCAATTAACGCAGCATTTTTATTGTCCTGTTTGAACATAAAACGATTCTATAATCTGTTATCTGGAGGAATATTACTCCCCGTCTTGTTGCTGAGATGTTTTATCATCTCATCAGTGTTCGGTGGACCAGAATGAACTCTGACTGCTGAGGACGTGCTAGATGCTTGATAATTACCAATAAAACAGATGCTAGAGCAGCTTAGTCGTTCTGAAAAGGGAACGTCTTCAACAGCAGCTTCTGTTTGTTCAGATGATACCAAATCACAACTGCAGGCGTTCCCGTTGAACCGATTCAGTACACAGTGTAAATTCATTAGATCAAAACGAAGGAACGGCGTTTGTTTTCCACACATGAAGCAATTCTTCAGCCACTGGAACTTTGTTTCTGTATAAAAGGTAGAAACAGGCTGCTGAAGGTTCTCAGTCGTCCAGCTCATGGAAATCCAAAAGCTTCAAATGAAGGCAACTGGACTTCTTTGGTTTCTTGAAGACGTTTCGCTTCTCATCCGAGGAGCTTTGTCCATTCTGCCGTAGAAGCTCTCCCATATTCCAGTCAGAATGGACAAAGCTCCTCGGATGAGAAGCGAAACGTCTTCAGGAGACCAAAGAAGTCCAGTGTTCAATGTTAGTGGGGCTGCATAGGAAACTTGAGCTGGTGCCCAGCTTCTCCTGTCTGGGAACAGTTGGAGCAGGCGGCTGGCTGCTCCCGTTTCCCGGGGAAGCCCAGGTGAGTAGCAGTTAAAGAGTCAGAGAATCGTTTTAATCTGACAGCAAAAAGTCAAATGTGTGTCCGTCTTCAAATCCCTCAATAACTTAGCTTGTCTGGCTCATTCACCCTTATGTCCCTACGAGATCGCTCCGATCAGCCGACCAGCACCTCCTCCATGTCCCTAGCTCCCGCTGTAAATCCCGCAGGGAGCGCACCTTTTCAGTTTGTGCACCGAAGCTCTGGAACCACTCGCCCCCCGATCAGACTCTCTTCCTCTCTTTTCCTTTTTAAGTCTCGTTTAAAAACTCACTTTTATTCTTTGGCTTTTACTTCAGTCTAACTTATTCTCTTTCTCCTTTTCTTTTTGATCTGAATGACTCGATTTTAATGGGTTTAGTTTTTATTTTTGATTGTTTTATTGTGTGTTTTTGTTCAGGGTTAGGGTATTTGTGCTGTACACATACACTTGCTATGGTATCTTTGTTGTGAGCTTGATGCTGATGATGGTTGTTGCAGATCCCCCCGTCACGCTGTCCAAACAAAGCATGACGTCTGTTTCCTTGCTGCTCCGTTTATGTGTCATAATGAAGGTGACTGTGAGGGACGTGGAGCTTTATGTAAATTGTGTATAAGCCAATTTCAGGTCAGGTGGTTTGGCTGTAAATATTATTTATTTTATAGACTTCCAATTTTCCCAGCCAGATGGGATAACGGGAGAAGAATATTCTAGTCGTTATCACTGCATTACATTAGTGCGTTATGAGGAGATTTCTCATGTCAGACAATGCAAGTAGATTTCCTCCTGAAGACCCGGCGTGTATCTCGACCATGTGGGGAGAGAGAGATTAGTTCCATAGTTAATGTGGTTGGGAGTGTTATCAGCTTTAACAGTTCTCTGCTGGTTGGAGAAAAACGTTTCTGATTCAGAGATGTGACTGAAAGCAGGAGAAATACAGAAAAGGGAACCATCACAAGTGTTATTCGTCAGGGTCAGAAGGATGTGGTGAAGGAGGCAGAGCAGTATGACGGTGCTTGTCCGTGCAAGGCCCTAAAATCCAGAACCATTGTCTGTTCTGCCTCCATATTTCCTGGTTCCAGAGCTTATTATGCATGCGCCTGCAAGGTTGCAAAGTCTGCACCAGCATTGGTACTTCTACACCGGCCAACAAAAAGCAGAAGAAATGTGGAAAGACTGGAAGCCAGTGATAGGAGCGACCCAGAAGCAAAAGAACGTAAAACAGGTTTTTATTCTAATATCGGGTAAAGAAGGCTAGAGGCTAATATCGAGCTAATGGTGAGTTAGAAACAGTCAGCTCGAAAATGTCCCAAGCTACTTTTCCAATTCAAGCAACCCAATATTACAGTGAAATGTATGTACCTACTGATCAGCTTACAGAGTATGAAGCCCGGACCACAGCCAAATCCCTCGACGGGAGCAGGATCGTGGAAAAACGGTGAACGTGAGGGTGATTTGCAAATCTGTGGTTGTCCAGTCCGACTGGCTCTCACGACCCAAGACAACCTCTGACAATCTACAACAGAGGTACTCAAATCCAGGCCTGGAGGGCCGGTATTCAATTAAATTCAATTCAACTTTATTATCGGACTCGATGTCCACGTTAAAAAAGAGACATAAAAACGATACAAAAGACTATAAAAGACATGCATACCAGTGTCTCCACATGGATGACTGCTAGCGCACTGCACTAAAATGGGGATCAACCAGCATCCGCACAAGTCTGTTCGTAGAGTTCCTCAATCACAAGATAAACCTGCACATGAAATTCCTCATCATGGCTTGGAAGGTCCTGACATGAGCATTACAAAATAAAAGACTTGCACTAAAGGACCGAGGCTTCCCCAGCAGAGTCCTAAATGCATCGTATGCTACTTTAAGCTTCTGCAAGCGGGCTTTCCTATACCTATGCCACAATGGTGCAGTATACAAAGGTGTGCAGTAGGTTCTAAAAAGGTGGATTTTTATCTTATCAGAACACACGTGGAACTTCCTGACCAAAACCTTGGCTTGGGCATACAAAGCACGACATTGCCGGTAAATGTCGTCATCGACACAGAGCTGATCTGTGATGATCCAACCATCCATTTTCATCCGCTTATCCGGAGTCGGGTCGCGGGGGCAGCAGCCTAAGGCAAGAGGCCCAGGCTTCCCTCTCTACAGCCACTTGGGCCAGCTCCTCCGGGGGAATCCCAAGGCGTTCCCTGGCCAGGTGAGAGACATAGTCCCTCCACCGTGTCCTGGGTCTTCCTTTAGGTCTCTTCCCGGTTAGACGTGCCCGGAAAACCTCACCAGGGAGGCGTCCAGGAGGCATACTGACCAGATGCCTGAGCCACCTCAACTGGCTCCTCTCAATGTGGAGGAGCAGCGGGTCTACTCCAAGCCCCTCCCGGATGACCGGGCTTCTCACCCTATCTCTAAGGAAGAGCCGAGCCACTCTGTGGAGAAAACTCATTTCGGCTTCTTGTATCCGTCAGCCAACACAGA
>SSNQ01034200.1:166230-171230 GCA_006942095.1 Nothobranchius kuhntae | reverse complement strand
TCAAACGCTTACGCGGAGTGGAGGAAATGATTGGCTCTTTTGAAATCTAAATTATAGCGCTGATGATAAGCTACACCAACAAGGAAAAATGATCAATTTAGTGACTGAAGAACGTGTTACGTAATCGTGTTGTCACGTTGAGAGCAGGAGGTTTGGACCCAGAAACCCAGAACACTCGGGCAGGAGCGGCTGAACACGTGAAAAGTCCTTTTATTAGGAGGATGAGTAAATATCCACAGGGCAGGAAGCCAAACCTACATCTAGAAACACTGAATTACAAAACAAAGCTCATTTATGAGCAAGAACCTGGAGTTTCCAGAGGAGGACAGAACCACGCTGACAAAGACAATGGACCAACCAACACTGAGAGACAAGGCAGGGGCTGGGTGACTAAGGGGATTGGGCACAGGTGAGACTGACAACTGAGAGGAGGTGCAGAACAGGGCAGGTGAGGAAACCAGACCTGAAACCTGTCAGCCAAAGCTACTGAACGTAAACAAACCTAAACACTGTAGAAATCAGACTAAAGATAAAACTACTGACCTCGGAGTGACAGAACGAGTTATACTGGAAGGCAGGAGAGGATCTTACGGGGGAAGGAACACGATGGACTAAAGGCAGATATGAACTAGATCGTCTAAAATAACAGAAAACTAATGACACGTGAAGTGACTAGAGGGACACCTGGAGGGGCTGGGGACCACAGGGACACAGAACATGGCATGTGTAGCATGTGCCTCCATACGGCCTCTTGTTGTAACGGTTAAACATAAAAACAATGAAGCACTAATGTTGTTATTACTACAAAAGGTGCATAACTTTAGGAAATAGTGTGTCATCTGTGTAGGTAAACAGGTGTTGATTTTTGACCCTTCACCTTATTGTTCCATAACCTGATTGAAGGCACTAAAGACCTAAACAAAGAACATCAACATTTCAAAATAAAAGGCCCGCTTGTCTTTGTGTGATCTGCCGAGCAGAAACCTCCAGTTCAATCTGGATCCAGAGTTTGCTCAGGAAAGAATATGAGAGCAAACCACCTGTAATTAAAATAAATCTTTTTATGAGACCAAAATAAGAATCATTTTATTCCAAAGCTAAAAGTCTCGTCTTCTGCGTGGACCTTGGATGAGCAGCTATGATAAGGGAGTCAGGAGGAGGGGTTTAGACGTGCCAGGTGGCACACAGCCTGTGTCTGGAGGTGGACAACACATAGTTAAGCCTTGAGGAAGCAAACTGTGGGCAGTAATTTTTNAATCAATGTCTGGTGACCTCTGACATCACAGTGGACAAATAGCCATGTTGGACTTCTCCAGTGCTGCATAAGCACCTTAAAATCATCCCAACACCACAAACATGGTGGGATTTCTCCCCATCGACTTCTTTTGTGGGGCTTTGTCTCACAGAGCACCTAAACCTCAAAGCTTCTGGTCGTTGAACGCCACGTTTTACAACACGCAGCTGCTTCCTTCCTCCGAATGGATGAAATTACAACAAACACAGACAGAATAAAACTTTTGATTAATGAGCCGCACTTGTACAGCGCCTCTCAGAGTAAGGACTCCAAAGCGCTTTACACCACAGTGCATCATTCACCCATTCACACACACATTCACACACTGGTGGTGATGAGCTACGATGTAGCCACAGCTGCGCTGGGGCGTGCTGACAGAGGCGAGGCTGCCGAGCACTGGCGCCACCGGTCCCTCCGACCACCACCAGCAGGCAAGGTGGGTTAAGTGTCTTGCCCAAGGACACAACAGCAGAATTCTCTGTCCGGAGCCGGGATTGAACCTGCAACCTTCCGATTACTGGACAACCCGCTCCACCTGCTGAGCTGCTGCTGCCCCATTTTCATGTTATTGGTGTTATTGTGGTGCTAATCAGTCACATCACTCACTGCTAAAGCAGCCGTGATATGCTGAGCGGACCGGGACATTTCCTCGTCTAATTCCTCCTCCCAGAATTTTCCCTGAGGTTCCAACTCTGGAAACACACCTACTGATGTCAGCTGAGGGCAACGCCACGGGGGGCGCTGACTCCTCTGGAGCTCGATGCACAAATAAATGAACCTTAAAAAGAAGCTTGACTTTATTTTTGACCTCGAATGAATGATTAAACATCTGGACTCTGCTCAGGAGGAGCATCAAAACAATATTTCATTTGAGCTGAAATGTGACTTTTAAAGCATGTTTTCATGCTCTTGGCTGGTCTCTTATGTCCAAACTCCCAGTATTTGCTTAGAGGTGTCCATAAAGGTTTTGTTTTCATGAGGAATCTTTCTCTGCACCATCATCTCCAGTGGCTCCATACCAGTCCCCAGAACGGAACCAGCTTTTTAGGTCGAACCACTCCTGCAGAAGACCACCTGCTCATATGGTCATATTCTATGGAGTCCTGTTTCAAGTCATGCCACATTATTTGTGACCCTGTTACAGAACAAAGATCCCACAGCAGAGACAGGCATCTTCTTTATGAAAGGAGCGTCAGAGACAAAGACGTTTAAAGCACCCTCGGTCTCTGTGGACAGTTGGAGTCTAGAGATTAGCCACAGATCTGCAGTTTTGTGTGTGTTTGGTTGTTTTTCTCCAGCAGAGATGATGTGAATTTACGTTTACCAACGTGTTTGAAAATCTGTCTAATGTGCCTTAAACCTGAAGCTTATTGAAACACATTGTTTTCTTTCCACAGAGACAGCTGAGGAAAAGGAAGTGTTACCTGGTGGTGGCTGCCGCTGTTATCCTTGCCATCCTCATCCTCATCATTGCTGTTTCAGCAAGGAAATGAGACGGCCGTCAGCGGTGAGTCACAGCGGGACTCCGAGCTCTTGTATCAGATTCTTCACACCTCTGGGTTTGCTTTAATATTTGTCAAACCGTGTTGACATACAGCCTGAATTTTGGTGTGTCTATTGTCTCACACACACACACACACACACACACACACACACACACACACACACACACACACACACACACCCCTAACCCCTGAAGGAAGCAGTCCTTTTCTCCACCCCTGTAGAGCCGGAGCTGTATTACCGTGCAGCTGACGTGAACCATCAGTCATCAGAAGCATTAGAACCGATCTAATGCTGATAGTTCAGCTCCATCAGATCAGAACGTCTCCAGCTAACAGCCATGGTTGTAGTTTGGAGTTATCAAGGTAACTTTGATCGGTGTACATCAGTTTGCTGCTTGTTGCTCCTTCAGACGCTCACCTCAGACGTCTCAAATACAGCGTTAGACCTACTAATGATGACTCCATGATCACGGTCAGACGATTATTCCTTCCAGTGCCCTTCGGGCCACAGGACTAACAGTTCTGCATAAGCAGCACCCAGGTTGTTTAGCAGGTTTCTCTGATGGCTGAAAGACTCCTGGTTGTTTTTCTTCTTTTTTATGTTTTCTGACATTCGGTTCAAGATGCCTCTGCCTGCATAAAGTATTGATTATCATTTCTTTCCCTTTGGGAGATGGAAGTGGAAAGTTGCTGGAACAAAGTGTTCTATTCATAAAACAGCAGGTTGGATCAATGCTCCTGTGGTGCCTTGTCCATGCTGAGGCTCTGCAGTTGACAGTCGACCCTCGAGTGGCCGGACACCGTGGTTACAGGATGACAGTCTAAGAGCTAATAAAAGAAACAAGCTTGTTGTGAAGTGCACTGTTGTCTAGTTTATTGTTTACTTGTGTTTGAAGCTGTATCGATGTTCTCTCTCAAAGGAGTTATGTGGTACAAATGAACTACAGCCTACAGATATTTGGGCTGGATTTATTCTGTCCACTGACTGCGAGCTTTAGCATTAGCTAAGTTTAGATGCCTCCGTCAGGGCTGAGAAATGGCAGGTTTCCAAAAAGAAACCATTGTGTTATATATACTACATTTAATTTAGGCCCTTGTGGGAGATTTCTCACAGATAAAAATCATTCCAACATCAAAACGATAAGATGAAATTTACTAAAGAAGATGGAAGAGATCCCGTTAAACGTGTTTGTTTTTGAAAGAACACACACGTCCTTTCTTTTACAGAGCACAATAGAATAGAATAGAATAGAATAGAATAGAATAGAATAGAATAGAATAGAATAGAATAGAATAGAATAGAATAGAATAGAATAGAATAGAATAGAAATGGCCACTAGCTGTCTGTCTTAGAGGCGTGTGATCAGCACCATGGACAGTACCTGTCTAAGCTGCAGCTGTTACACACCTGCTTAGACTCTATCAGAACCTGGATGGTGGGAGCTTTCTTCAGCTGAATGAAGATAAGACTGAGATCCTCATCTGTGCCCCAGACAAGCTGGTTCCCAAAGTCAGAGACTCTCTTGGTCAGCTTGCTTCCCACACCAAGCCTTCTGTCAGAAATCTTGGCGTGACCTTTGACCCAGCTCTCACCCTGGATTCCCATGTCAGTTCTCTTGTTGGCTCTTCCTTCTTCCATCTCAGGAACGTTGCTAAGCTGAGTCCCATTCTGTCCCGCTCTGAACTTGAGACAGTTCTCCACACCTTCATCTCCTCACGCTTAGACTACTGTAACTCTCTTTTCACGTGTCTGAGCAGAACCTCCCTGAACCGTCTACAGGTGGTTCAGAACGCCTGTGCTCGGCTTCTGACCAAGTCCTCCAAACACACCCACATCACCCCGCTTCTCCTCCAGCTTCACTGGCTGCCAGTCAACTTCAGGGTTCATTTCAAGATCCTGGTTCTGGTCTATAGGGCCTTACATGGACAAGCACCATCTTACATTGGTGATCTTCTTAGTCCCTACACCCCCAGCAGGTCCCTGAGGTCCAGTGATCAAAGCCTACTGGTTGTGCAGCACCAGGCTAAAGGTCAAAGGTGACAGATCATCTGCTGCTGTGGCCCCCAGACTCTGGACCTCTCTCCCCCTGTGCCTGAGATCAGTGGACTCAGTGGTCTCCTTTAAAAAGCAGCTGAAGACTCACTTGTTCAAGCTGGCTTTTGTATGACCTTCTTCACCTCTCTCTCTTTATTCTGCTCTC
>SSNQ01034200.1:148357-153242 GCA_006942095.1 Nothobranchius kuhntae | reverse complement strand
CCCATGGTGGACATGAACAGTTCCCATGGTGGACATGAACAGTTCCCATGGTGGACATCAACAGTTCCCATGGTGGACATGAACAGTTCCCATGGTGGACATCAACAGTTCCCATGGTGGACATCAACAGTTAGTTATTGATGCCCATGGTGGACATGAACAGTTCCCATGGTGGACATCAACAGTTAGTTATTGATGCCCATGGTGGACATCAACAGTTAGTTATTGATGCCCATGGTGGACATGAACAGTTCCCATGGTGGACATGAACAGTTCCCATGGTGGACATGAACAGTTCCCATGGTGGACATCAACAGTTAGTTATTGATGCCCATGGTGGACATGAACAGTTCCCATGGTGGACATCAACAGTTCCCATGGTGGACATCAACAGTTAGCTATTGATGCCCATGGTGGACATGAACAGTTCCCATGGTGGACATGAACAGTTCCCATGGTGGACATGAACAGTTCCCATGGTGGACATCAACAGTTCCCATGGTGGACATCAACAGTTCCCATGGTGGACATCTACAGTTAGTTATTAATGCCCATGGTGGACATCAACAGTTAGTTATTGATGCCCATGGTGGACATGAACAGTTCCCATGGTGGACATGAACAGTTCCCATGGTGGACATGAACAGTTCCCATGGTGGACATGAACAGTTCCCATGGTGGACATCAACAGTTAGTTATTGATGCCCATGGTGGACATGAACAGTTCCCATGGTGGACATGAACATTTCCCATGGTGGACATGAACAGTTCCCATGGTGGGCATCAACAGTTAGTTATTGATGCCCATGGTGGACATGAACAGTTCCCATGGTGGACATGAACAGTTCCCATGGTGGACATGAACAGTTCCCATGGTGGACATCAACAGTTCCCATGGTGGACATCAACAGTTACTTATTGATGCCCATGGTGGACATCAACAGTTAGTTATTGATGCCCATGGTGGACATCAACAGTTAGTTATTGATGCCCATGGTGGACATCAACAGTTCCCATGGTGGACATCAACAGTTAGTTATTGATGCCCATGGTGGACATGAACAGTTCCCATGGTGGACATCAACAGTTCCCATGGTGGACATGAACAGTTCCCATGGTGGACATGAACAGTTCCCATGGTGGACATCAACAGTTAGTTATTGATGCCCATGGTGGACATGAACAGTTCCCATGGTGGACATCAACAGTTAGTTATTGATGCCCATGGTGGACATGAACAGTTCCCATGGTGGACATGAACAGTTCCCATGGTGGACATGAACAGTTCCCATGGTGGACATGAACAGTTCCCATGGTGGACATCAACAGTTAGTTATTGATGCCCATGGTGGACATCAACAGTTAGTTATAGATGCCCATGGTGGACATGAACAGTTCCCATGGTGGACATCAACAGTTCCCATGGTGGACATCAACAGTTCCCATGGTGGACATGAACAGTTCCCATAGTGGACATCAACAGTTAGTTAGTGATGCCCATGGTGGACATCAACAGTTAGTTATTGATGCCCATGGTGGACATGAATAGTTCCCATGGTGGACATCAACAGTTCCCATGGTGGACATCAACAGTTAGTTTTTGATGCCCATGGTGAACATCAACAGTTCCCATGGTGGACATCAACAGTTAGCCATTGATGCCCATGGTGGACATCAACAGTTACTTATTGATGCCCATGGTGGACATCAACAGTTAGTTATTGATGCCCATGGTGGACATCAACAGTTCCCATGGTGGACATCAACAGTTCCCATGGTGGACATGAACAGTTCCCATAGTGGACATCAACAGTTAGTTATTAATGCCCATGGTGGACATGAACAGTTCCCATGGTGGACATCAACAGTTAGTTATTGATGCCCATGGTGGTCATGAACAGTTCCCATGGTGGACATCAACAGTTCCCATGGTGGACATCAACAGTTAGTTATTGATGCCCATGGTGGACATCAACAGTTCCCATGGTGGACATCAACAGTTTGTTATTGATGCCCATGGTGGACATCAACAGTTCCCATGGTGGACATCAACAGTTAGCCATTGATGCCCATGGTAGACATCAACAGTTACTTATTGATGCCCATGGTGGACATCAACAGTTACTTATTGATGCCCATGGTGGACATGAACAGTTCCCATGGTGGACATAAACAGTTAGTTATTGATGCCCATGGTGGACATCAACAGTTAGTTATTGATGCCCATGGTGGACATCAACAGTTAGTTATTGATGCCCATGGTGGACATGAACAGTTCCCATGGTGGACATCAACAGTTNGAGACAAGAAAAGAGAGAGATATGAGATCGTTTGAGAATCTTTAATTTCTGAATTATAAATTCTAAACAATCTACCAGGACTACTCTGTGATGGATGGGAATGGATTCGGATGTTGTGTTGGTGCGTGTGTGTGTGTGTGTGTGTGTCTGGTTCAGATTCTCTAGGATGACGTAATCGAATCTGGTCGTCGTTGTTATGACTAGATATCACGAGGCTTATAAAGTGATGACATGAGCCGCTATTTTGCCGTGTACGTACCCAGTGGGGGCCTCCCAGGTAGATCAGGAATTGCCAGGTCTGGAAACCTCGGATGTACGATGGAGCTGTCGGTGCAGCGGTCACAACGTTTCAAAACCCGTCTGAAGAGTCGGCCCGGTACGATTCAGCAGCGTCAGCAGTTGCTCTTATCTTGAAAGGACGTCGTCTGGTTGTTAAACGACGAAAATCTCCCGTTTCACAGTTCTTAGTTTAAAGAAAGCGCATCCGGCCAGGCTGCGCTTGTCTTTAGGATGATGGTGAATAGAACTGAAGTCAAAATGGAACTGACTTAAAATGGCGTTGCCTTGTTTTTATATCTCCGACTTGTTGATAAGTTTCAGTAAAGTAGATTGGACACTTGAAGTCAACACCAGATTCTCCTGCGTCAGCCGAAAACTCTGATTGGTTGGAACAATGTGTCATGCGTTTCTATGGAGATGAGGATCAGTATGTCTGCACCGTAGTCCTGGTTTCATTAAACATAATTCATGACATATTTATTTCACAGATCATTCACTTGATTATTGTTGATCAACATCTGTTTTGCTTAATAATTTTAATCACAAATAAAGTACTTTGATTAAGTAAAGCTTCTTCTTCTCCTTCGGACTCTTCTCCTGGAATGTAAACAGTCTGAGGAACAAACCGACCTTGGTTTTTCTACACGGTGTTATTGTGCACCGGGCAGCTGTATGGAGTTGAAAAACCATGAACTTCATAACCTTACAATGCCCATGGTAGACATCAACAGTTACTTATTGATGCCCATGGTAGACATCAACAGTTACTTATTGATGCCCATGGTGGACATGAACAGTTCCCATGGTGGACATCAACAGTTAGTTATTGATGCCCATGGTGGACATAAACAGTTAGTTATTGATGCCCATGGTGGACATCAACAGTTAGTTATTGATGCCCATGGTGGACATCAACAGTTAGTTATTGATGCCCATGGTGGACATGAACAGTTCCCATGGTGGACATCAACAGTTAGTTATTGATGCCCATGGTGGACATCAACAGTTCCCATGGTGGACATGAACAGTTCCCATGGTGGACATGAACAGTTCCCATGGTGGACATGAACAGTTCCCATGGTGGACATCAACAGTTAGTTATTGATACCCATGGTGGACATGAACAGTTCCCATGGTGGACATCAACAGTTAGTTATTGATGCCCATGGTGGAACAGTTCCCATGGTGGACATCAACAGATAGTTATTGATGCCCATGGTGGACATGAACAGTTCCCATGGTGGACATCAACAGTTAGTTATTGAGCTACTGAAGATGTTAAAGTGGTGACGTTTTTATTTGACCAGATTAGCTTCAGCTGGTTAAAGCCCGGTTCACTTGTTGGAAGAAACAGCACACCTAGTTGTGGTTCATAGTGTGAGATTTATAAAAGTTAGTATCAGCAAACTTCGAAACAAACTCCTGGTGCCGTGTTCTCTGAGTCGATCAAGTGGCGACTTTGCGAGAACTCACACCTCAACATGTATCTGGTCTCTGAGACTCGTCTTAGGTTGGGTCCCATTTGGTTTTCACACGTGGTTCATGCGAGATCAGATCTGTGACACAGCTGTATGAGGTTATGTCCACAGAGGCCCAGGTTACTGTTTCCTGTACCATGAGGCAGCATCTGAATTTTGTTTAATAAATAAATGTATTTAATGGAAATTAATTAGAATAACTTTGGTCTACGGAACGGACGGTCCTTGGCTCTAGCAGACAAACGGAGTACATACAGACGCTCTCTGAGACAGTGACGAGGAACTTGTGAGTTGCTGCCGTAGTTCTTGGAGTACTTTGGGCCCAGTATCGTTAATCCATGTCTATGAGCCCGTTTGACAATAAGCTCTCTGTCTGAACAGAAATCCTCTTAGGCAAGCCTTTGTGGGTAAACTCACCTTATGCAAATTTTAAACCCCATTAGCTGTGAGGGACTAGTCAGCTGCATTGAGATTAATGACCAAGCGAGTGCTTGATTTAATAGGGTTATTCCACATCTCCGGGAAACATAAACAACAAAGTTAATGCAAGACATTTGTCACTGACGTCCTCAGTCTGGCTGCTCACAGTGAAGGAAGTTCTCGCTGCTCTTTCTGACAGAAGCTGAGAAATAACCCTGAAGGTTTTTGTTGAATTTGGTTTCAGGTGTCAGACTAATTGTTTTTAATCAGTTTAAACTTCTAAAAAGTCAAGGTGAAAAGTTTGAGTCCATTGTAAATGACAGGAAGGAGATCTGAAACGGGTGTGGAATAAACTCAGCAAGCAGGAAAAGTACTCGGCAACTTTTCATTACAGGGTTAAAAATGGAA
>SSNQ01034200.1:130857-138357 GCA_006942095.1 Nothobranchius kuhntae | reverse complement strand
CAGGGACAACAATGTGTCATGTGATTATTTACCTTAATGCATCAGCGTGTCTAGTGGCTAGAATAAGTCGTTTACTTATTAAAACATATTAATCATAATATTGCGATTTCACAGATCGGTCACATGGCTATTATTGACTAACAGTTGTTTTGATTAGCTTTATTAAAATAGAGTTCGTGGTTTTTAATAAAAGAAAAGAAAGGAGTCTTCATCTTCTGTCTTCATCGCTGGAACGTAGACAGTTTAGAAGTGAATGCATGACCTTGAGGCTGTTTCATGCACTCTGGCGCTGCGTCAAAGGGACTGTGGAAAAGGTTAAATAACCTTGGCTGGAATAGCTCCTTCATCACGCTACACTTCCTACTCTTTACCCACTCACGGTAACGCTCCTGGAAGTGTTGGTGGTTTCCTGTGGGGAGGTGATGTTCTAGCAGACATGCTGGACTCCAGTCCCAGAGCTCTGAGTTAGAGACGGGAAGTAATCCAGCTGCTGGCGTTGATCTTTAAATCTATCAAACACTAATGAGGTCTTTGGACCCACATGAGGTTCTCCTCAGCCCCATGTCTGCTGAGGGACACCAACTTCCTGCCATTCAGATAAAAGTCACATGTGCTGAACTCTCGTGTGCTGGCGCGGTCTGATACTCGCTGGTTCCGTCTCCACCTCTCTGAACTCTGAACTGGACTTAATTAAAACTCAGCCGTTGACCAGTAATCATTCATTACAACCAGTGACACAAATCTTACTGGTTAATAATTCACAAGGTGAGTCTGGGGCTCCATGTGTGGCGGAGCTTCCGTCTGGTGTCCGTGTCATCATGAGGTGCTCCTGGGTGACTGGTGCTGTCTGCTGTGTTTGGGTCTTACAGGTAGCTGCTGTCCTCACATCCGGACCTGTTCCGCGACCTGAACCGCTGCTTTCCAGCCAGACAGCCGGCGAGTCGCTCAGTGGTCAGACTCATCACAGCAAAACCAGACCAGCCTCTCATGGTTGTCGCTGCTGATTTAGTTTAGCTGTTTGCTTTGGCTGGAGTTTGATCTTCTACGTCATCTCCAGAAAACCAGAAGAGGTCCCGGTGAGGCTGTTTCACTGTCTCCCTCCTTTAATCTGTTTTTCTTTTACTTGTTTTTAAAGCTTTTATCGAGTGAAAGTCAGATTTGACCGTAACTTATCCCACTGTACTGTCGTGTTTGGTGATGAAATAAAAGTGTAATCAACAGTAGCGTTTGGTGTTTTTGTGCCACGGTGCCGGTCACAGGTCCAGCGAACAGAATTAGGATCAGGTCTGTCGCACTTCAGACGCCATTCAAGATCTCGTTACCTGGGAAACCATTTAATACTTGTTCTTTCTGAAGTAGTCAGCCACTCCAGGTGCATGTGCCTGATGAGCATGTTCCTCCACTCCATCAGCAAAGGAAAAGGACAGTCATGGCTCCGCCCACCTCGGCTTGAGCCCGCCCACAGAAAGGAGAGAGCAAATTGCATCTAGGCTAGCAGAAGCTAACCTTCGGCAACAAGCTAACCTTTGGCAACTCCAAGCATAGTCCGGAGGAAACCCACGCATGCATGGGGAGAACACGCAACTCCACGCAGAAAGGCCACAGCCGAGTTTTGAACCAGCAACCTTCTTGCTGCGAGGCAACAGTGTTATTTGTGGAGATAAAACATCAAAGTTTCCTTTTTAGATCAGAAAATGAGCAAACGAAGGCAGCGGAAGAGTCATGCTGCTATTAACCAACCAGAGGAGAGATGTTTGCATTTCATGAATACAAATGAGGAGGACTCCAAGCCCCTCCCCCTCCCTAGACATCCTTAGCCTCCTGAAACAGAGAGCCTGAGCTTTTCTCCTACAGACAACAAATAAACACAAATAATGCATCATGTAATTAAAGTATTGATGGCTTTAGGAGTGCTCCTCCATCCTGGTCCTGGAGGGCTGTGGTTTCTCCGCTCCAGCACACCTCATTCAGTCGTTTGATTCGCCGGAGCAGCAGCTCTTCAGGCGCTGCAGAAGCCTGGTAATCACCTGCTGACTGAAGTCAGGTGTGTTGACGCTGGGTTCAACCTGAACATGGTTCTACTGGACCTGCAGGACCAGGCCTGAGCGTCCCTCTAGAGCACCCTCCACACATAAACCCAGTTTTAAAAGAACAGCGTCGGGTTAAAAGATGTTTAAACCCAACACAGAAAACCAGAACTAATGGGAAGGACTTGAAGTAAAAGCAGGAACTAGTCAGCTGCTCCGGAGTCCACAGTGAAAGGAAGGGCGTTATCTGAACACACGTGAAAGTGTAGCTTTAATGTCGACAGAAGGAACCAAAAGCACTAAGAACCGGTTCTAACTCACTCCTTCTGGACCCTTGATGGACCAGCAGGTCCGGCTCCAAGTGAACTTCTCCTCGGTTCTGCTGCTGCATCTAAAATCAACAACAAAGTTCAGCTTGGACCCATGTCAGCACGGTGTACTGCTCTAGAACACGTGTTTTAGACACTTTAGGAAAACTCTTGAATTTCCAGACTAGAAAAAAGATTTGAGGTGTTTTTAGTTCAGTCGGATATCCAAACGGACCCAACCAGGATGTAAAGCTCAAACGCTGTTCTGCATCTTCCATCAACCCATAAACTTCTAAACTCTTCAAGGAAAAAATGAAGATCAGTTGCAATTGTTTCTAAACCGTGTCTCGATGACTGAGAGCCATCCCCAGCTCCAAAGGTGTGGAACACCGAAGAACCATGTGTTAATGGTTATTTCTGATTCTAACGGGTCGCTCTGAGTGTTTGATGCAGGCTGAACATGAAAATAGTCTCCTACACATATCTCCTGCAGTAGCTTCTAACAGAAAATAGTCTCCTACACATATCTCCTGCAGTAGCTTCTGATAGAAAATAGGCGGTGAAACTCTAGGATAGAAAATCCTGACAGATCTACGTCACCCTGTCACTAACATTCATGGACTCACCCATCTGGACTCACGACGGGGAAGGCTGTTGTTGGTTTAGTCCAGGAAACAGCAGAGGACATCTCTGCTAGCAGAAGCTAATGTTAGCATTAGCAACTCCACCACACAGCAGAACTCCTCCAGGCTTGTGTTATTGGTGGAGATAAAACATCAATGTTGCAGAGCAGACAGAGTCAGTGGTAGAGTTGTGTTGCTGTTAGCCAATCAGAGGCGAGATGTCCAGATATCAGGAAGTAAGACTCAGATCCTGTCGTCTGAAGCTCAGCTCTGATGTGGGTAACTTCATGTCCTGGAAATGGTGCACCGGCGTGTTTTCCCCCTGAGAAGAGGCGATCCTTCCTACTGGAGACCATAAACGAGTGTTCCACTCCTCTAGTCTTTCCAGTCTCATACAGGCGGAAAATCAGTGCAACCCAGCTAGATGTCCTCACATGGATCACAAACTTTCAGCTGTAAGCAGGGTCTGGCTCGGGTTCTTCAGAGACATGAAGGTGCTGCTGAAACTCCCACAGCAGTCCAGTTAAGCCGTTCCTGTGATGGCCTCCGAGCCTCCGCCTCCCTCTGGCTTTGAAGCTGGTGCTTGTTGGTTAGCGAAAAGCAGCTAGCATTCACCGCCGTGCCGCTGGTTCCTGTGAGTAAAAATGTTTTCAACCTTTTCAGTTTGGTGTTTTTGTGCAGCTTTCCACCATAAGGTGGCCCCAAAAGAAGCTGCAATCACAGCATCACACAGGCCAGCGGTTCACCTCCCGAGACAAGCAGAAAGCTGTGAAACACGGACAATCAGGCGCTCGTGCTTTCCCCCTCGGAGCTGTGGCTTAGCTTCCTCAAGAAAACTGTTGTTCCAGGAGTTAGCAGAGCCTTCTGGGAAGTGTGACTCCCAGCAGACAAACGTTGTCTTTACAGGTGAAAAGTCGTCGTTGACTTTGTTTTTAGCAGGTTGTTCTGAAAATGACTGTCATCATTATTCTAACTATTATATTATGTCACTACTCTTGGATTTACCAGCCTGAGCCGAGTCAAAACTCCAAAGCTGCTGAACTAAAACTGTTCTAGCCCCAAATAAATAAAAATGATGAATAAATAAAACCCACAGAAAATGTTTTTTTTACCTTGCTGACAGTTTCGTTTGCTGACTGTAAACTTCCTCAGAGCTGATGTTGATGGACGCTGATGCGTTGGAACGCACATGGGACTGCATCGTCGGAGAGGGGAGAGCGGGCAGCAGAGGGCGGCAACGTCCTCTGCTGCCCGCGGACAGACGGTCACCATCGGCGTCAGCCTGACGATGTTTGCAGCCGCAAACGAAACGTTGCAGGTAATTAAACCTTTCCTGTGTTTTAAAAAGAGCTGAAAGATGGGATTTGAAACTAAACACAGCAAGAACACGCCAACAGAACCAACAACTGCAGTTAGAAACAAGAACATCCGAAGACAAACAAAAGCCTTTCCAGTGTTCATCTCTGATCCGTAGGCTGCACCCCAGCATGCTGAAAGTGGGAGTGGACAGCAGTAATGAGACACGCCCCCCTGGTCTCCAGGCTCTGTCTCCATGGAGAAGTTAAAGTAAACAAGTTCCTGACACCAGCTCTGGAGTCTAATGACTGTTGCTTCCAACGTCGCGCAGCGAGGCAGACCCGATCAGAGAAGCGTCAGAACCAGCACCGGCCGCCGGCAGCAGCAGGCTTCTCTGTTAGAGACCCATCAGCTCCCAGCCGGAGCGGCTTGTCATGAGCTACTGGAACCTGTGAACGATGGCTGTTTCCCTCTGGGGGAATGACACCATGTTTGTTGGCAGTTTTTCACTCCTAACAGGGCCGATCTCAGAGGAGTCCCACAGTTTCACTCTGAGAAAGGCCAGTTTGCCACCCGGGCGCGTGTCCACACCTTTACAGACTTCCACAACGCAAAAGGGACCCTGTTAGGAGGTTCAGACGGCGTTAAACCTGGAGCTAATCGATACAAGCTGACAGGTTTGCACATCACCCATCGTTCCCAGCATGATGCTGTAGTTAGTGAACGTGACGGGCTTAATCTGGGCTGTAAATGAAGTGATTAGGTTTAGATTTGCTGTTTCGCCTCCTTAGAGACGAGTAAAGCCGCCCGCTGTGCTGCAGGCCGACGATGCTCTCAGCTGCCTCTGCGCTCTGTCTCGACACGCAGCTCCACGTGATCGTTTCAGCTTTACCTGTATCTCTGCTGTTGGATGAAACTATGTTTTTTTTTTTTAATCTTTATTTCATTCAATATAAAATAACAACAGATACTAAACAATATTCATAAAAACACAATGTATATTTGAATGAAAGGGAGCAGATAGAAGAAAAATCTTATTATTTCTGCCCCCTTTTTAAACTTAAATATCAATTTATATTTGTGCAGTCCCTCACCAGTTCTTTCAGTCCCGTAACTGTTCACATTGTTAATTATTATGTCCACACCAACTGTCCGTTGTCATATCCACTCAACACACGTGATTTAATGTGTAGACTGAACACTTTTAGAGTTCTTGACTCTTTCCATTCTCTGTCCAGGCAATTCCACAACTTCACACCATTCACAGATATTTCCTTCATTCTTGTTCTAAATCTAGGTTTTTTGAAGATTTCAAATCCCTTCAACGAATAACTGCTATCTCTCTTTTCAAATATGTGCTGAATATTCTTTGGCAATGTACCTTTATTTGCTTTATACATTATATGCAATATTCTCCAGTTGACCAAATCATGAAATGTAATTACTTTATATTTTATAAAGAATGGCTTAGATGGAGCTGTACTATGAGTGTTGTCTATAATTCTCATTGCTCTTTTCTGCAAAACAAACAAAGGTTGTGTATACGTTCTATATGCAGTTCCCCAGATTTCTACACAATCATTTAAGTATGGCAGAATCAGTGCATTGTGTAGTAATAACAATCCTTCACTATTTAGTAGAAACTTTACGCTATGTTTAAAGTGGATGAACATGTGTAAGAGCAGCAGGTGAGGGTGAGGGAGGCTAGAGCCCGGACTCGTCCTTGTCCACTCACACTTGTGAGGGAAGTGCGTGTCCCGACGGAATCACAGCAGAAAATCCACCGCTGATTTCTCACTTGGCTTTCCATATTTAAAGCAGCGGTGAGGCAAGGTTTAAATAGCTGCAGCAGCGCATCATTAGCTCCTCTCCAGGCTCGGAGTGCAGAGCCGTGGGAAGGGAGATAAATCAACACCTCATGGCTCCTACAGGCTCGGTGGATCAGACCACGCTCGGCGGTGAGAATGAAGACTGCACAGCTGAAACGTATGACTGGGACCATCAGAGAGATGCTTCCTCTTGTATCCTCTCATGGACAACAGGAAGTTCTGCTATCAAAACAAAGCAGTGATGCTGCACAGGAAGAGGAAAGCATCACTGGTGAGGAAGCATCTCTGCAGTAATGAAGGCACAACAGTTTAGAAGATGGCAGCCGTGGTGTTTAATGCTTCAGCGTTTTAGGTGTTAGAAATGCCGACGCAGCAACTTCAGACATGATGTTTGTGTTATTGCCTAAATGGTTGGCTCCAGAGTACGGAGGCTATGAAGACAATGTCTTATTATTGCAACGACTGTGCGGCGCCAAAGCACCGGATAACAGCTGACTGGTTTAATAAAGTCCAACAAACAGCAGGGACGAGGCTGCACCTCACTGCCTGCACTCACACTAACTCTGAACAGTGCATCAGCCCGTCGTCGGGCCGCTGGCGGGGCTCGGCGGCTACTGGAGCTGTGGCTCAGTGGTCTGCGTGCAGAAGAGGCGTGGCACGGGTGGCAGAGACAGGAAGTGGTGGCTGAACAGGGCCGGATGGCGGTGGACTAGCAGAACTGGAGTCTGGTTGGAATGAAGAAGAGAACTGGTGATGGTTGGAGCCTGGAGGAGTTTACTTCTGACTGAGCGGCCTGGCGTGACTGAGGCAGTTTCCGAACCGCTCAGAGGCTGAGGTCCTCCCGGTAGCAGGCTGGGAGTTCGTCACGCACAGCCGACACTTCCTAGCCAAAGTAGGTCTGCTCCATGCAGCCAGAGGACACCGCCGGTCCAGCGGCTGGTCTCTCTATAGAAGTCTGCTCCTCACACCCGGCGTTACAGAAAGGAGCGGACCCTCTCAGGGCGGAGCGTCATGAGGTCCTGACATCTATCACGGATCATTACAGAATTATGGAATATTTTCTGATGTCTCATGATTACTCCTAATAAAATGTGAGTCGATGAAGGTCTTCCCAATGATCCTGCTGGAATAGCTGAAGCGTTGAGTCACGATCAGCAAATCCTGCCCAGCTCAGCTCACCGTCTCCCTCAGGTCTGTGGGCGTTCTGGCCACCACTGCTCAAACATGTTTTCTTTTTAAAAATCCTTCCCGAAGTCGTCTTCACGACAGCAAACACACCCTCGTCTTCTCTCTGCTCCAGATGGTTTGGAGAACACACTAATTAAAATGGCTCCTGGTGCTATGCTTGTCCTCTCCACTGTCCTTGACCAGTCCCACAGGAGTGGAGCTCCTCGGTTAGAGGGTCTTGGGACCTTCG
>SSNQ01034200.1:102923-112923 GCA_006942095.1 Nothobranchius kuhntae | reverse complement strand
CCAAAATAAAGACCTTGCTGTCAAAACGTATTTAGAAACAGTAATTCATGCTTTTATTACAGCAAGGCTTGGTTACTGTAATTCTTTGTACCTTGGTGTTTTACAATCCCACCTTTCACGTCTTCAGTTGGTGCAGAATGCTGCTGCACGGCTGCTCACTGGGACCAGAAAGATGGAGCATGTTACTCCTGTCCTGGCCTCACTGCACTGGCTGCCTGTTTGTTTTAGAATCCAGAACAAGGTGCTTTTATGGGCTTTACATCTCTGCATGGCCTTGCTCCAGATGACCTCTCTGAGCTACTGGTTTTTACTCCCCTGCACGGTCTCTGAGGTCGGATGATAGGATGCTCCTGGGGGTCCTAAAAACAAGACGTAAGCTCAGAGGTGACAGGGCTTCTCTGTAGCGGCCCCTAGGCTCTGGGATTTGCTGCTTTTGAGCGTTAGGTCGGCCTCTTCACTGCCTGGTTTTAAATCTCTTTAGAAAACCTATATTTATGATGTGGCTTTTAACTCAGGATCAGAGTCTTTTTAGCTCTTAAGCTTTAGTCTTTATCCATTTTTATGTTGTTTTAGTTTCTGTGAGGCACTTTGGCTGGTTTGATGCTGTTGTAAGGTGCTGTGCAAATAAAGCTGCCTTGCCTTGCCATCAGAAAGGAAGAGTCAGACAATATCGTTGTATTATATATTATTAAGGATTTTATCAATATGTTTATCAATAAGCCCATTTCCTGCAGCTAGAGAGGGACAAGAAACCATCAGGCAGACATGCAACCATCCTGATTTGTGGCAAGTGCCCAGGGAAAATGCTCCGAACATCTGGTCACAGTTTGTTTATGCAAAGAGACAAGAAAGGAATGTGTGTGTGTGTGTGTGCGTGCGTGTGTGTGCGTGTGTGTGAATGCTTTCAGGACATTCAGTTAATAGATCTGTTAATAGGACTAAAGTAATGAAACATGTATATTATTATTATCATGTATTGGTACAACGCCAGTTTCAAGCTGCCCTGTTTGTTACGGCCCGTTTGACTTGAGCAGACAAAAAGCTGTGATCTCTAAAGTCTTTGAGTCTGAGTTCAGAACCCAAAGGCAACAGCTGATATATCAGCATGATAATAACGAGTAAACAGAAATGTTTATCAAAGCTTGGCTGACATTCACCTAACTGGTGATTACAGGGTGGCGTTTACCTTAGAAGCCTTCCTGAACCTGTTGATGTCACCGCTGCACACGTGCTGGTCCTTCTCAGTAACCACTGATTGATTCATTCGTAACAGAAATGGAGATCATGAGTTGTATGGATTTTGAGGGCAGTTGCAGCCTTAGGTCATGCTTTTAGATAATACATCTACTCAGCTGCACTTGATGGTGAACACCAGTTAGCTGTGTGGTTCGGCCTCTGCAGCTCACCAGGATCACCAGGATCACCAGGAGAACCTGGTGATGTGTGACGGTAGAGATCTGTAGAAAAGCGGTGCTAAAGTGAAGCGCGGGTCCCTCGTGCATAACGGATCGGTCGGGAACCTTCTGAAAACAGGGACCCGTGGTCAGACAGTGCCCTGAACCAGAAGCTGACCTGCTTGGCTCGTTTACACGTTAATACGTCTGTTTTCATCGAACACCGAGCCGCTGGCTGCTGCCTGGTAAACATGGCTTCTGTCTCTTCAGGTAGGGCAGCAGCTCAGGGTGGCAGGGCTGGTCATACAGCTTCACCAACATGCCAAGCTGGGGCGGCAGGGCTCTGACTCAATAGTTCATATTACAGTTTAACTCATAAACAGCCATAGAAGGTCAATGATGCGCTGCTAAGTCATAAAGTGTCAGTGACATCAGGATTAGCAGGCTGTTTATGTGCCTCGAATGTGGGCGGAGCTCCGTTTTGCTGCTAGACGTTATGTTTCTGAGACCATGATAACGTTTTGTAGTTTGAGTGATGCAGCGTGAGGCTGAGGAGGTGTCAACTTTAGGATGTAATGCACGTGGCTTCACTGTGCAGCATAAACCTGCAGTCGCCATGCAGATCCTGGAAGGAGCAGCCATCATGTCTACTGAAGATTAACACCGAGACCACGGAGCACATGCAGAAAGGCCTCACAGAGGTCTCCAGACCACGTAGAAGCAGATCCACTAACCGTGCTGCTTGTGAGGACACCCAGAGAAAAGCTGTCACCCTGGGGGCTTCCTTCTGATTTTACAGACTTTACTTTGGTGGAGAGAGGGAGGGGCAGGCTGCTGAGAGAGATTACACGCCGCTGTTTATTCATCAGCTAATAAATGAGTATAAGGAGCATTTTGTGTAAACAGCCACTGTTACTAAAACAAGAAAAGCAGGTAAGCTAACTTTGTGACTCAGCAGTTCATAATCAACATGTTTACTCGTGATGTCATATTCAAGTAAACAAAACACCTGCTACCTGATTATTGATGCATCCTTCTTTCTTCATGCAGGAGAACATTTAGCATCAGAACACACGTGTGTGTGTGTGTGTGTGTGTGCGTGCGTGCGTGCGCATGCGTGTGCGTGTGTGTGTGTGTGTGTGTGTGTGAGAGAGAGAGGTCCTCTGCTCAGTAACATCACAGAGGGAGAAACATCCGGCTGCTACCACTTCAGCTCCAAGACCAACTACCAGAGTCCCAAAAGGAAAATCCACATCTGAGGTCACGGACAACGGCGACTGGTGTTTGGCGCTACCTTTGCTCTGGGTATGTGGGTTCTGGTATCAGTGACTGTGTTTGTGTTTAAAAGCTAGCTTGTTTTGTAGATTTGCTATGGCAGCTTAAATATCATAAAACACTCTCCATGTTCCTCTCCTGGCTTTAGCTGGTCAACTTGAATCTTTCATGCTAACGATTACAAACCCTGGCACGAAGCTACAGATGCCAGCCTGGTCTTTAACTCTTTGCATGTGAGCAGCAGAGCCAGATTCAGCTGGAAGCCTCATGAAGCTGGTTTCTAAAACTTACTTCTACTCTCAGGAAGTCATTTCACAAATTCTACAACACTTTCATTTTCATTTTGCACGTCCAGCACGGTGGTGAGGCCTCTTGGAAACAGGAATTGTGTTTTGCTACTGGCTGGTGAACGGCAGCGATTGCAGGGCAGGCGGGAGGAGGGCAGCTCTGTCACTGTAGGCAGTCGAGCGCTTATTCATGAAATGAAATGACTCTGTGACAAAGGAGCTGCTTTGCTTTCGAAGCAGGATGTCTTTTCTAACTGTAAATCCTTTGACTAGCGCCTCTCCCCAGCACCCCCGCCTGCTCCTTGCCCCTCTGCCAGAGTCTTTCTCACCTCTGCACAATGAAACAGGATTTGCCGTCAACATTTCCACGCTCTTTCCAAACCCGGAGGGGATACAGCAGACACTGATTTGATGCTAGCTCCTGTTTTCCCCATGAAGGCTTTTACTGGTGACTTAAGTTCTACTCCAGCTGCATTTCCGTTGCAAAAGAGAAGTCAAAGTGATTTCAAGCAGAATGTTATTGGCTGACAGGCCAGCAGAGAAGAAGCCTCATGAATATCAGCAAGGTCTCCAGATTTAATAAAGAGTTATGTTCTTCCTGCAGCAGGAAGCCTTAGAGTCATCACCGAGAGCAACGTGAGAATAACACCAAGCCAAGGATCTTCACACCTCAAACCCCCGTTCCTGCTTCCTCTGCTGCCTTGTGATGTTAACGTTAGATCGGTCTGTCTGAGGATTTCAGGGCTTCGTTAAGCTGTGATTAACTAGAAGTCCCATAATGCAGCAGGACGTCAGACAGAGGTCATCAGCTGTTCCTGTAAAAGACTGCACCTACGTCATGGCACTGTGTCGGAGAAGGTAAGGAAAACTCATCCTGGCTTCCTGACTTTTCCTGTTTTTGTGTCCTTGAGTTCCATAAAATAACGTAAAAGCAGCAAACATGGTTGTTTTTGTCCTAGTCTCTAACAAACCCTCAGTCTTTTCTTTACATGGTCATTTTACCTACGAATGACGGACGGCACTGCCGTTGCTAAGCAACCAACTTCCAATCGTCACTGTTCATATTCGACCATACCATAGTTTATTTATATAGCACGTTTAAAACACAGCATGGGAGCTGTCCAGTGCTGCACAGGCTAAAACAAGACGCGGCCATTCTAAGAAACGCAAACAGAGGATCAAAATACCGATCAAAGCAGACAAAACATGATTCAATTCAATTCAAGTTTATTTATAAAGCGCCAAATCACGACAAGAGTCGTCTCAAGGCACTTCACATAATAAACGTTCCAATTCACAGTTCATTAAGCCAATCAGAAATAATGTTTCCTATATAAGGAACCCAGCAGGTCGCATCAAGTCACTGACTAGTGTCAGTGACTATAGAGCTCCGGACCCCACGTGACTCTCAGTTTGTAGACGCCATTTTGGCAGGAAAAAAAGGTAAACAAACACGGATGTAACCATGAACATGAACGGGATCCGCTTGGATTTTACTTCGTCGGAGTTTAGTTCACACTTTAAAACCGAATAAATCGTTTTATATAGTCAGAAATTAAATAGACTAAACATCTCCGACCCTTACCGTGCCCCTGGGATACTGTCGGAGTGGACTTCTTACCGGACCTGGCCGGGGAACCCCTTGGGATTCCCCCGGAGGAGCTGGCTCAGGCGGCTGGGGAGAGGGAAGTCTGGGCCTCTCGACGCTACTGCCCCCGTAACCCGACTCCGGATAAGCGGATGAAAATGTATGGATGGATGGACAAATAACATAGATTTACATGTAAGTAGTTTAAATAGAGTGCTGTGCTGTTTGAATGTATAAACTGAACACCAAGAGAAATCACTAGTCTGATTTTTTTCCGTGAATAAAATAAATATGTCAGGCAGGAGCGTCTCAGGATCTGTCTGAGAGCTGTCTCGGTGAGACAGATAATAGCAATCCAAAGTGCTTTTTATGTGTGATCTGACAATTGATCAACCATTGCTTAAAAATGAAATACAGCTTAGCCGGTTAATTGCTGTGATCATAAAACACGTAAACGGCAGCACGCAGAACTCACGAGGCAACGTTTTACGTGATGTTTACTTGTTGCTGTGAGTAATAAGACAGAAAAAGCCCCGCCAGAATAAGTTTAGGAAGCCCACTAAGAATCGTAATAAAAGCATTTAAAATAAACACCACACACAGTTGAGGAAACGTTGGTTTAAGTACCTGATATGAAGCGGTCGCTGCATAAGCGAAAACCTTTACTCTCGGGATCCCACAGCTTCATTTTCGCCCAGTCACTAGCGCGTTTTATTACAATGATCCAACGTTTGCGGCGCTCCGGATCTTGGGGAATCCTGTAGATGACTCATTCCTTATGTCGTCCGTGTCTGTTCTGCATCCTGGGGCACAACAGGAATCTACCATATTTCCTGTCTGATTGAGTTTTCTGACAATAACAAATAGTCCAGCTGCCGGCTTCTACCTGCCGTTTCGATTTGAACTGTTGCATGCCGGGAGAAGTGACGTCAACTCCCAGAGCTCTATACAGCAATCCTCATACTAAGCAAGCATGCAGCGATAGTGGAGAGGAAAACTCCCTTTTAACAGGAAGAAACCTGCAGAGAATCCTGGCTCAGTATAAGCAGCCATCCTCCACGACTCACTGGGGATGGAGAAGACAGAGCAGACACACACACACGCACACGCACACGCACACACACACACGACACATGATGAATACTAACAACACATTAAAGCACTAAAACGAGTCACCGTCTAAAAGCCAAAACGTAAAAGTGGGTCTTTAAACGAGATTTAAGAACCACCAGTGATGGAGCCTGCCGAACTCCAATGGGCAACGAGTTCCACAGCTTTGGGGCAGCATGGACAAATGCCTGTTCACCCCGCGATTTGTATCGCATCCGGGGCGTGCACAGCAGCGACAGGTCAACTGACCTCAACGTGTGCGTGGGTACATTTGGAGTGAGCAGGTCAGAGGGAGGTGCCAGGTCGTTGAGTGCTTTAAATACAAAAGTCAATAACTTCAACTGTACTCTGAAAATGACAGAGAGCCAGTGAAGATGTGCCAGAGCAGGGGTAATATGGCTACGTCGGTGTGCATTCGTCAAGAACCTGGCAGCAGCGTTCTGGACGACCTGCAGCCGATTCAGGGCAGAGACCGGAACACCAACGAGGAGGGCGCTTGCGTAGTCCAGGCGAGAGGTAATGAAGGCATGGATGACTGACTCCAAATGCCTCCGTTTCAGGATTCGTCTGAGGCGAGTAAGGCGGCGAAGCTGATAAAAGGAAGACCTCACTACGGAGTTTATCTGTGGGGCCATTGTGAGTCCAGCATCCAGCTTGACCCCGAGACTCTTCACACACTGTTTGGGGTTGAGGGTTAAAAGGTCACAAACAGGGTGAGAGCCATGGTGGTTGCGGGGGTCAAAAACAATAAACTCAGACTTCTTTTCATTTAACTTTAAGAAGTTGGCTGCCAGCCAGCCCTTCACGTCATCTAAACATGCAGCCAATCACGAGCCCGCATTCTTCTCATCCATTTCTACGTATAGTTGACAGTCATCAGCGTAGATGTGATAGCTCGGGTTGTGCTGATTCAGGATGTTGCCCAGAGGCAGAAGGTAGATAGAAAAATAAATGATAAATGACCCGCACTTGTTTAGCGCCTCTCAGAGTAAGGACTCCAAAGCACTTTACACTGCAGTGTATCATTCATCCATTCACACACACATTCACACACTGGTGGTGATGAGCTACAATGTAGCCACAACTGCCCTGGGGAACACTGACAGAGGCGAGGCTGCCGAGCACAGGCGCCACCGGTCCCTCCAACCACCACCAGCAGGCAACGTGGGTTAAGTGTCTTGCCCAAGGACACAACAACAGAATTCTCTGTCCGGAGCCGGAATCGAACCTGCAACCTTCCGAATACTGGACAACCCGCTCAACCTGTTGAGCTACTGCTGCCCCAAAACAGCAATGACCCATGAACAGAACCTTGTGGCACCCCCCAAGGCAGTGGAAGACAGGAGGATGCACAGTCACCAATCTGTACAGCGATGGATCGGTTTGATAGGTAGGAGCGGAGCCATTTATGTGCCACCCCCGTCACCCCAACCCAGGACCCAAGCCGATCCAGTAAAATATGGTGATCGACCGTATCAAAAGCCGCTGAAAGGTCCAGCTGGAGCAGCAGTACCATAGACCCAGAGTCGGATGCCACCAGAATGTCATTTAGCACCCTAACCAAAGCAGACTCAACGCTATCGTGTGGTCTGAAGGCGGACTGAAACACATCCAACAATGAGTTGCTGTTCATATGAGCAGAGATCTGACCATGCACAATTTTCTCAAGGACCTTCAAGAGAAACGGGACTTTCGATATAGGGCGGAAGTTCTCATAAGTGGAGGGATCCAAACCAGGTTTCTTCAATATCGGCTGAACAACCGCATCTTTAAAAACCTTAGAGAACACTCCAGTGCTGAGGCTAATGTTAAAAATGTTCATGAGTGCCGGACTCAGTGCAGACACCGAGTCGCGCACCAATTTAGCCGGGAGGCAGTCCACCGAAAAGCCAGCTGGCTTCATGGAGCTAATCAGTTTCATCAAGTCAGCTGAACTGGAGCAAAGTCCGAGAAGGCAGGTGGGTCCGGCGGTTCCACATGGATAGTGTGTACTTGAGGCTGGAGGCTAAGCCTAATACCAAGGATCTTGTTGAGGAAAAAGCTCTGTAGCTCTGTGCACAAAGCAACCGTGGGATTTAGACCATCAGACTCATTTAACAGCAGCAGGGAGTTGATTGTGCTGTACAGCCTGGACTGGTCTCCATGACGCTGTGAAATGATAGCAGAAAAGTAGTTGTTACGAGCAGATCTAACTGCTCTCTGGTAGCGTGAAAGTCATCAACCAGGAGCAGCCGGGAGCACGACAGTCTGTCTCTCCTCCACCTCCGTTCCAGCACCCTACGCTGTCGCCTGAGGCTACGGGTGTCATCCTTCAGCCAGGGGTCGGATGTTGTCTGCTTCCTCCTCGGTCTCAGAGGGGCAACAGCGTCCAGAGCAGCAGAGCAGGTCACACTGAACCGATGCAGAAGGCCATCTACATCCATGCAGGAAACCGACAAGGGCGGAGCGAGGGCATCAGTGTCCAAAACCAACAGAAAGTTGGAAGTCGTACTCGGAGATAAGCGCCTGGAGTAACGAGCAGACCGTCGCCGGGCTGGAGGAAGGAGACGTGAGATGCTGAACGTGATCACAGCATGGTCGGAAAACGCCACAGGATCCACAGATAAATCACGCACATCCCGTCCAAAAGATAAAACCAAATCCAGGATGTGAGAAGCTGCATGAGTGGGAACATTTACCAACTGCTGTAGTCCAAATGAGTCTAAAACATTCATAAAATCCCCCACCAGTGGTTTCAGAGGGCAGCGGACGTGGATATTAAAATCACCCAAAATAATCCCCTGTTCATGTTTTGGGAGAATATCAGCTAAAAGGTTGGAGAATTCATTTATAAAATCCTTCTTGCATCCTGGTGGCCTGTAGCAGTAAAACGAGGATGGGAGGAGAGAAGCCCAGCTCTAGTACTGAGACTTCTAAACTGGTCGGAGCCATCGGCCCAGCAAGAGGGTTAGGTGGGAGGTTAGAGCAGTACAGGGACAGCAAGCCCCCCCCCCACGGCCAGAGAGTCTCGGTTCATTAACAACGTTACAGTCAGGAGGACAGAGTTCGACCAAGGAAGCCGTCTCACCTGGCAGAGCCCACGTCTCCGTCATGCAGAACAGGCCCACAGCGTTATCGGTCTAACAATCCTTCAGGATAGCGGTCTTGTTCCCCAGCGAGCGGACGTTCAGCAGAGCGATCGAAGCTGCAGTAGGGACCGGGATGGAAGCCGATTAGAGGTTCGCCAAAACCCCGACCTCACGGGATAGAGGAGGTTTCCCGGATTTGTTCTACCAGTGCGCTGCGCTTGCTGGGAGCTCTTGTGCGCACGGTCCAGCCTTTGGTGCTGCAGAACCCAGATGGATCCAGGCGAGAAGTCACAGAGGAAACGACCATCGCTGTTTTCTCGCCGAAGGGCCCTTATCCTAACTCGGACACCACCACGTTTTCCACGCTGTCTCTGCCGCCTCGGGTAGCGCCCCACTCGGTCTGGGACAGCCAGCAGGAACGCCGGGACCTTGTCAAACAGGTGACCAAACGTCAGCCTGAACTCAGCATCATGCAGCCCGAGTCCTGAGCTCAACCGAAGATCAAGAAGAGAGTCGATCATATTTAAAAATGGGATTAGAAAAAGCTAAAAAGTGACTCAAAAACATCGTTAAACCACAATTACAAGCAACAGTCGGCGCCATCTTGGAGCTCTCGGCTCCCTCTATTCTGTGTAAAACAGCTATTCAGTTACTATATAGCACCTTTTAGAGTCCTGGAGCCCCCCAAGGCACTTTACAACACTATCAGTCATTCACACTTTCACTCCCTGGTGGGGATGAGCTGCGATGTAGCCACAGCTGCCCCGGGGCGCACTGACAGAGGCGAGGCACCACCGGTCCCTCCGACCACCACCAGAAGGCAAGGAGGTTTAAGTGGCTGCATGGTGGCGCAGTGGTTAGCACTGATGCCTCGCAGCACGAAGGTTGCAGGTTTGAAACTTGGCTGCGGCCTTTCTGCGTGGAGTTGCGTGTTCTCCCCACACATGCATGGGTCAGAGGTGGAAAGTAACGAATTACATTTACTCACGTTACTGTAATTGAGTAGCTTTTTTGTATATTTATACTTTTTAAGTCGTTTTTAAAAGCTGTACTTTTACTTTTACTCGAGTAAGTTTTTAAAATAGAAATGTAATTCACTACATTTTAAATCATATCTGTTACCGAGTAAAAACAATTTATATGCTTAATAAATTAAATATATTATATGTGTATAAATATATTATATGTGTATAAATATATGTAGCAGCGTCGGAGTGGAAAGAGACGCCTGCATGAGCGCCGCGTCTAAACCGGGGGGAAGGGGGGGGGGGGGGGGGG
>SSNQ01034200.1:92851-102885 GCA_006942095.1 Nothobranchius kuhntae | reverse complement strand
AACAGGAAGAAACCTCCAGAGAATCCTGGCTCAGTATAAGCAGCCATCCTCCACGACTCACTGGGGATGGAGAAGACAGAGCAGACACACACACACACACACACACACACACACACACACACACACGCACACACACACGCACACACACACACACACACACACACACACACACACCGAGAAGCAGCGTCGGAACCATAGACTGTACATATGGAAACGGTAGGAACGGAAAGAGACACCTGCATGAGCACCACGTCTAAACCGTTAGGGGGTGTGTGGGTGTACGCTTTTGCTCAAAGACATCAGTTCAGTCGATCAACTCGCTGTTTACCTCCTCTCTCCCTCCTCTCCTGTGGGTTGGAACCCGCACCTTCGCGCACCGGTGTGACGTCATCAGAATTCTGCTCGGTTCGGTAGCGAGACTCGGTTCCGTGTTTGAAACGTGTTTCCCTACCGCTCCACACGGCAGCGGCAAAATAACGTTTAGCGCTCCTAACAAGCGGATTCTCAGCGCTCTGCTCATAAAACAGAAGACCTGCAGGCCTCTGTGAGTTAAAACATCCTGATACTGTTCAGGTGTAAACATTGTGCTCCATCCCTGCGTTTGAACTCAGAAGATGCTCCTTGATGCCACAGATATGTGATGATTTAGCTTGTTTCTTTATTTTACTCCAGAATAAGAGATTAAATTATTACTAAAGCAGTTCAATGTAGTTAAATTAGTCATTCACATGATTCTAACATGCTGCAGTGTGTGTGTGTGTGTGTGTGTGTGTGTGTGTGTGTGTGTGTGTGTGTGTGTGTGTGTGTGTGTGTGTGTGTGTGTGTGTGTGTGTGTGTGCGTGCACACACGAGCGTGTGGTTTTGCACTGGTGTAGCCATCTTTACGCTGACAAAAATGTAACTAAGTAATTTTTACTTTGAGTACATTTTATTTACGATACTTTCTACTTTTACTTGAGTAAAAATTTAGGCAAGTACTTTTACTTGTACTTGAGTAAAAAATTATCAAAGTATTGGTACTCGTACTTAAGTAGGACATTTTAGTACTCTTTCCACCTCTGGCGTGGGTTTCCTCCGGGTACTCCGGGTTCCCCCACAGATCACAACACGCCCTATAGGTTATGAATTGTAAGTCGCTTAGGATAAAAGCGACTGCTAAGTAAATAAACATAAACATAAGTGTCTTGCCCAAGGACACAACAGCAGCAACAGACTGAGCATTGCTCGAACCTGCAACCTTCTGATTACGGGGAAGAAAGTTCTACAGAAACAAGCAGTAGAGCTGCTGCTGCTTCAGGCGGAGAGGGGACAGCTGATGGAAAGTGGTCAGCAGGACGCGACCAAGACTCTGACAGCAACATGGAGGACAAACTCCTGCAGCTGGATCCTAAACTTGAGTTATAATCGGTTTGAGAGGCGTGGTGGAGGACCCTGACCCAGGATGAACAGACCTGAGGGTCCGTGTTGGTCCTGGGACTGAACAAGAGCAGAGGTTCAGCAAACCAACGTGCTTGTGTAGTCAGTGAGCAGCGTGCACCCGCCTGGCCTTTTAAGTCTAGCACGACTAAAGTGATAATAAATGGTGCTCTACTGTAACCTGCTGCCTCGCTGTCACCACCTCACCATGGCAGTCGCTCACATCCCCCTGTTTCTCGTCCGTGTTCATCCCACCGTTGTCACGCCCTGTTTGTGGATCGTTAGAGGGGTTTTGTGCTCTAATGAAACCATTTTTATGTCTTCCTGCCGTCCTCCTGATGCACATTCACTCCTGTGTGTTTAGCGCACGTTGTTAAACCGCTTCAGAAAGCAACTCTCCAACTACGGTGTCTTCCACATGTGGAGAGGTGGAGAGGCGAGGACCCGGTTGGGATTCGATCCGCGGACTCCCGGGTGAGAGTCATGCATGCTAACCAGTTAGCCAAAGGGATATCGCCTTGGCCACGCGGCCCGGGCGCACGATCAGTCGTGATGTGGTGATGCTCACCCTGTCACACATAGCTGCCAGTGAGAACCGCGTGAAAGCAGCAGGAGATCACAACAGTTTCCCAGTGGGACCAGCAGTCCTACTGGTCTGGTGGGAAAATGGCTGCTGTGACTGGGGTGTGTGTGTGACAGTGAACGGTCAGCACAGGCTCCTCTGAATCAGAGAGTGTAACAGCTTGGGCGTGTGCTTCTGTGCAGCCGTTTCGCTCAGAAGAATAATCAAAGGGCTGAGCGAGACAGGGCTGCAATCCAACGCCAATTTGTATGAATCAAGCAGCCAAACCTCTGAGGGTCAGACAAGTTTGTCCTCTCTGCTTCAAAGGAAGGACTAACGAACCAGAGGTCGCTGCTTTAGTGTGGGGTCTATTATTGTGGCCTGAAGCCCACAGGAAACCAGTTGGACCTTGGTACCGGGCTGGCAGGGGACTGTGAGGGTTGCCTTCTCCACACAAGAGCAAAGAGCTCCATGTGGAGGTCGTGTCCAGTTACACACTCAGTAGTTTCCATTCCAGTGCAGACCTTCTGTCCAGGATCCGTTCCTCCAGCTGGTGCTCCAGAACCACGTCGGGCTCGAAGGAAAACATGAAGTCGTTTCCTGTGAAGAATATCGAGACTTTAACCTAATCGAACCAAAAGGATTGATCTGTAGCAGAAAACACTTTCAGTGAATCCACCTCTCAGCTTTACGGAGCTTCTGTGAGCTCGAAGGAGACAACAGCTCCATAATTATGGAGGAGTTCACAAATACCAGCCAGCTCAGCCAGTTCTGCTCTCCTGGAGAGAGTGCTTGTGATTTATTGGACCAAGTCCAAAACAAGCAGACTTGCCAAGTTGTTAATGGGCTTTGGTGCTCGATAGAAAACAGTTAATTAAAATTTTAATGCACACGCTTCTCCTGACGGGACGGTGGTGCTTGTGTCTATATTTTGGATCATTTAGTTCATCTTCTGACTTGCAGCTAATCAAGTCAGCCCAGCTGATTGAGCCAGGCGCTCTCCATCACTGAACACTCAGTTTTATTACTGATTAGAAAAACAATGTTTACTCTACATCTCTAATGTACTTCCTGTTGTCTTCCAGTCATCTCCAACCGCTGGATCTGAGAAGAGATTCATCAGATAGAAACACGTTTTACTCTGAAGCTTTCTCCCTCAGCTGCCCCCATCACACCTCAGCTCCACCTTCCCACTGACCCTGACTGGAGTTCCTGCAGCTGACACCTTTGTATGCCGTGATTCATCACAGTATCTGGCTGTGATTGCACCCTGGCCGCTCGCAGCAGGCTATTACCCGGCCTAATTACCAGGCAGCTAGCTATAAGTCACCAGCGGCTGGGGAAAAGGTCCACGAGGTAGGAGGAGTCCCACCCTCACCTGAGGAAACAGGGCCATCCATTTTAATAAAGACGTCCCCTCTGGCGCCAGGGCTAGATGATAGAGCTCAAATGGAGTGATACGAGAAGGTGAGCATCATCAGATGCAGCAGAGACATCAGATGCACATCTGCAGCGTTCTGACAGGTGTGTAAGAGATTGTGAGGCTGTGATTTCCCAAGCTTCTGTAGGTTTTCTGCCGTGGTTAGCTCTTTGGCCCTGCAGCCGGAGGTCTGGGGTTCAGAAAATATCAACTAGTAGAAGTTCAGATTAGACTAAAGCGTAGAGACGGGCGAGTTGGTTTCCATTTCCTGTGTCGTGATGACAGGAGCCTCCTCCCTGATAGGAGTGTTTGCTGACTCCATCCTGGTGGTGTTGCTAGGCAGATTAACCTAATAAACTCGTGTGTGCTGCCATCAGGAACCCTCGTTGTTTAAATCTGACTGAAAGGGAATAATCGTCACACTGAACGTTTTCTCGTCGTCGTTCCGTTAAAGCGGCTGCTCCGTCTCTCGGCTGAATCTGTTCGGTCATTTGAAGTTTAAACAAAGACGCGTCTACAAGCAGCGGGAACAAAACCAGCTCGGTGAAGCCCTCTCACCTCCGACCCCCGCACTGGACACCAGTAACCAAAGACCCATCCAGCATGGTCTCACGACCGGTCTCTGCGTGCTATTGGACAGTGAACAAGGACACCTCGTCGGGGCAGTCCGCCATACTCTAAACCAGCTCACGTACCCCTACAGCCAAGTCTAAATAGTCCAAATGTAAACTGGCTGGGGATCACGTTGTGTTTATTTTGTTATTCACAGGAGAGAAAGTGGTGAAGAGCTAAAGATGCTGAAGGTAAATGGGTCCACTGCTGTGGTGGGAATCCACGTCACCTGCCCAAAGGCTCGGTGTGCATCCCGACGACCAGACGCTCCTCTGAGAGGCATTCAGCACGGGGCAGATCCTCCTGAGCCCCGAGCCTTCAGCTCCTCCTGAAGGGAACTGCTCAGAGTGGTGTTTAGGCCTGGGATCACTCTGAAGAGGCTGCTCATGTTTATGCGGGGACTCTTGTAAACAGCTGGTTTGATGTGTGGAGGTCCAGCTGGGACTGAGATGGTGCCACATTCTGAACTCCCACACTGGATGTGACACCATCAGTCTGCTCCGTGGTTTTGAAGCAGGGCATGATGAACATCTTCTGGTCTTCAGACATCACAGACTCGCTCTGGCTTCAACTTTCCAGTGTGTGATGCTCTACGGTTGTTTCTGCTCACAGACAGACCATCATGAATATTCCCCCGCCTGCTGACAGCAGACAGACAACAGATTAATTGCATCGGGTATCACAATGTATGTTGAAACACTTTAATAATCCTTGTGTCACTTTTAATGAGATTGTGTTCTCTCCCTCCAGCAGATGCATGATGATCATCATCACACACCCTGCACGCATCCTGACAGCCACTCTTCACTCACAAGTACGATCATCTGACCAGGACACGGCTGCGTGTGCCACACACACACACACACACACACCGTCACTGGTGGATTTAATCACTCCCAACAGGCAGGCAGCTCCTCCTCTGCAGGGCTCTCCCACTGCTGGAAGCCTTGTTTTCATGTACAATGGGCAGCAGCACCGTGCTGAGGAGTCCAGCAGCTGCTGCATGCATCAGGCCTTAATTAAAGTTGTACTAATTAAGACAGCGTTCAGACAGAGAGGGGCTTTGATAGCATTAACGTAATCACACATGAGCTTCCAGAGTGATTTTCTACAGCAGCTGAATGCAGATAGGATCTCTTAGCAATCCACTGAGGACTTCTCCGTCTAATCCAGTTCTGGTGGAGCGGTTCCACGGTGACACGTGCATGCCGGGCTTTTGTGAGGCGGATGATTGTGCTGTTGGAACGTCCCCGTGCAGAAGAGATCAGCGCGATAGTGTGGTGAAGAGTTTAAAAGGTTATTAAATTAAATCTTTTCATTAACGCTCCAACACAAACAGCACGTGTTGGGCTCGTGTACGGTAGTGCTGCTGAGGCGTCACACAGAGAGGCTGCTGCGTTCTGTCTTCTGTCCACCAGGATTCACAACAACAGTAGTGAAATTAAACCAGACCTGTGGCCCTGACAGTAGCCATGAAGCCGTCGGAGCGCCTGGTTCTGTCCCACCTCAGAAACATCACAGCCCTACTGGACCACCAGCAGTTTGCCTACAGAGCCAACAGATCTGTAGGTGATGAAGTCACCTGGCTCTCCTCTTCACCCTGCAGCACCTGGACTCCCCAGGAGCCTGTGTAGGATCCTGTCTGTGGATTTCGGCTCAGCCTTCACCACGGTCTACCCAGACCTCCTCCAGGACAAGCTGTCCCTGATGAAGGCTCCTGACCCCATCGGCCGGTGAAACACCAGCTTCCTGACAGACGGGAGGCAGCACATGGAGGTGACACCAGGCACAGCCCAGCACTGGCAGAAGTGGTGATGAAGAGCCTTCTGCTCACAGACAGCAGGTCCTGAAATGTTTACGGCAAACCGAAAACCGTCCAGCCAGACCAGCTTCACCTGAGTAGGGTTGGTGGAAAGGTTCGTATGTTTCTATGTCACCCGGCCTTCCCGAGGACCACTAAAGGCTGGCTCTGATCTTATCAGCCCCATGTCGGCTAAGTGGCTCTATTGGCTGTTTGCTGGTTTTTCCACAGCATGGAGCCAGGCCTCTATTTGCAAACATGTTGCCCTTTGTGGTGATATCCTCCTGATGTCATCACCTTCATGCCAAACACCAGTTTTCTATCTCGTCTGTCGTCTCCACCTAGGTGATTCCATCAGGATCCGTGCCTGCCTGCTGGTGGTGGTCGGAGGGACCGGAGGCTCCTGTGTGCAGCAGCCTCGCCTCTGCCGGTGAGCCCCAGGGCAGCTGTGGCTACAACGTAGCTCATCCCCACCAGCGTGTGAATGGCTGGATGACTGACTGGGTTGTGAAGCACCTTGGGGGGTTGCAGAACCCATAGAAGGCCAGGTGTGCACCTCCTGCTTGCCCTGCAGCCACCTCTCTGCCTTCTGAAAATGCCGCATCTAGCTGGAGCCCACTCCCCGTCCTGGCTCCTGATCCCGACCTCATCTTCAGCAGCATCCACCGCACAGAAAGCGCTTCTGCCTCTCTGACAGCTTTGCTTTCATGTGGGTTGAGAGTGAATAAATGAAACGAGAGGACATCAGACAGGGTCAGGGTTCCAGTGGAGAGCATCTCGACGCGGAGCAACCAGTCGGGTAGGACCTAATATTGTTTTACAGGATGATCAACAAGTTGAGACGTTTGCTGCAGATGAATCAGATGTCTGACAGTGAAACGATGCCCAAACACATGCAGTCTATTCCTTATAGAAGATGTGAGCATTGAACAATCTGTTGCATATGAATCACTTCAACAGCACAACAACGTGGAAGACCCTCCAGTCTCCACCTCCAGCGCTGCTGGGCTGAGTGTGAGAACACACACAGGGAGGCACGGAGATCAGAGCACATCCACAGCTGGTTTGGTCCATAATGAAATATGACAAATGATTAATGTCAGGCGTTTGTTACGCTACAGGAGCTGATTTGTTCTGCTGAAAATGCACAGACACCTCTGTTGTAATTAAAGCACACGAAATAATGAATATTCTGTGTTGTTTGGTCTGGCTGCTTGTCTCTGTAGTCTGTTGTTTGGTTTATTCCTGAAAAATGCTTCTTCCATGCAAGAAGCAGGTGCCTTTGATTCAAACTAAACGACCAAATAACCGTAGAAAGTGTCTAACGTGGACTTTGCTGCCTATGGGAGCTTTGTTCTGCCGGCGGTCTCCTGCACACGATACTGAAGCTGGAACGTTTTACGTTTTGTTCCTGGTTGTTACAACCCCCCAAGGCCCTTTACAACACAACACACACGCTGGCGGTGTGGAGCTACATCTGAGACACCACCCTCTAGGAGCATAGGAACGTGTTCTCCTGCCCTCCCACTGGAAACCCCGGATCTGAACCGTGGTGCTGCAACAACCACCGGGTCCCACATCTGAACACAGAGAGGCTGTCGACGACCTCGGGAGGTCCGGACAGGTGACACACAGAGCTGAACAAAACTCAGGACCTCGTTTGCACTCAGCTGAACCAAAGTGTCGGGGCTTCGTGAATAACTGGTGTTAAATAGAGCTCTTGTCTTTGCTGGACCCAAAGTGTGGGTACTCACGTTTCACTGGACCTTTCTGGAACTGCTGATGTTCACCAGCACGAATGAGGGCTGTAAGTAAACGTGTGTGTCGCACCTTTCCCAGGCGTAAGTCACAAGGTGCTTGACAACATTATAAAAGTTTAAACAAATAATGAGAAAATAAAAACGGTGAATAAAAACAATTAATAAAAATAAATGAAAACGTGTCATAGAAGGCCAAGACCACACAGAAATCATCACAGCCCTGAAATAACCAGACGCTTGCCTGGACAAATAAATGAGTCTGAAGCTCACTCTTGCACTTGAGTGACCCTGACCCTGACCCTGACCCTGACCCTGACCCTGACCCTGACCCTGACCCGTGCTGTGTCAGTAAAGTGTTTATTAGGATCTCTTTTGTCTCTTTGTGGTTCAGCGCGTGTCGCTTAATGCTCCAGTCAGCTCCTCTGGAATAATTATGAGTTCCTTTCCAGCGGCTGGCGCATTTACATACTGATTACAGCGAGAAAAACAATCACCTGCTAAATTAATAATGAAGGTAATTAGAACGAAAGCATGTCCTATCCATCAGGACATGACGAGTCGTTCACAGGTCTACCAGCGCCGGTTTGCAAGTCTGACTGGGTTTGGCTGCATTCGTACAACTGGAAACGGCAGAGATACACTCGTTACACTGAAGGTCTCAGTCATCCACTAACTACGCCCTAACCCCAACCCGGCCGGTGATGATGTCTGCGGAGAATCAGCTGCATCACATACCTGCTCTTAGGACCTTTATTCATATGTAATTATCACATCTTATTGATCATTTATTACACATGTAGCCTCTTCTTAATGCTGCAACCCGCTGGTGGACACCATTCTGATGAGCTGCGATGTAGCCACAGCTGCCCTGCGGCACACTGGCAGGGGCACCGGCACCACCGGCCCGTCCGACCACCGCCAACAGACAGAGGGTGAAACGTCCTGCTCAAGGACACAACGGCTGGCACAGACTGACAATGGGTCCAAAACTGGCAGCTAGGTAGTTACCGGGCAGACTCTCACACTAACGTACGACAGAGACACCATGTCCTCAAAAAGTTCCTCTGAAGTATCCTAGTGGGTTAAAGGTGTGAACTCATGAAGTCTGAACTGACGTGTGTTGCCGAGTGAGGTGAAGTCATCAAACTGAGCTTCATCTTCCACAAGCTGCTTCTTGTAACCGTGTGTGTGTGTGTGTGTGTGTGTGTGTGTGTGTGTGTGTGCGTGTGTGTGTGTGTGTGTAGCCTATCTCTGTTGTCCTCTGATTGGCCTCTATTAACTCAGAGGTGGGAAAGGAAGAGCAAATAAAACACGATCTAAAAAGAATCAATAAATGCTTCATCAGATCTAAAAGACGTGTTAGCCTCTGTTTTATGGGAGTGACGTTACAGTTTCAGGGTGGCAAAGTCCTTGGATTTAAAGGAAAGGTTTATGGTGCTGTAAACATAGCCCAATTCTCTTTTCCATTCCAACCACATAAAGTGGTGACAGATAAGTAAATCTTCACCAGAGAGTGGAAGCTCTTTGCCCCTAATCTATCTGGTATACCAGCTCCCAACCCTGTTTTTTCCCTTTTTTCCTGTAAGAAGCACACAAAGGGTCAGAGTCTGAGTAATTCCTCAGAGGTAGCTGTTAGCTGCAGCAGAAGTGCACCATTTCTGCTTTAGCAACAGTCGAACGCATCTATGTCATATTTACTGCACCGGTTCTGCCACGTTTTTTGTTCCGTGAACGAATGAGAAATGACCCGCACTTGTATAGCGCCTCTCAGAGTAGCATTCATCCATTCACACAATGATGGTGATGAGCTACGATGTAGCCACAGCTGCCCTGAGGACAGAGGCGAGGCTGCACAGGCGCCACCGGTCCCTCCGACCACCACCAGCAGGCAAGGTGGGTTAAGTGTCTTGCCCAAGGACACAACAGCAGAATTCTCTGTCTGGAGCCGGGATCGAACCTGCAACCGTCTGATTACTGGAACACCCGCTCGTCCTGTTGAGCTACTGCTGCCCGGAGTCAAATTTCCCATTGTCATGCACTTCAGCTGCAAACATCTGGACTGTGAAATACCACCTGTGTTATTATGCACCGTGGGCAAGGCTGACGGATCTGCATCCACGTCACTAGTGGTCCTCCTGAAACCTCAGAGTCAGGAGGACCACTGGAGTCTTTATACTGGGCCGGTGCTGCCGCCTCTGCAGAATCATGGAAGGTTTGTGGGAGTTTGCCCAACCAGTCAATCTGTGTTAAGAGCCAGATCATTTAATGTCCTCCAACATCACATCACAGATGCACGGCAAAACAAACATATGATGCATTTAATAACAACACAAAGAAACAGACAGGCATCATAAGGGAATATAAAACTAATAAAAGCAGGCCTCGGGGGGGATTACAAATATAACTACATCTACACAGATTATGTGCAGAAAACAGGCAGATCAATAATAAATAATAAGAAAA
>SSNQ01034200.1:82065-92841 GCA_006942095.1 Nothobranchius kuhntae | reverse complement strand
TCTTCTACCTGAGGGTTTCTCTCGCGCGCAGCCCAGGTCTGTGAATCAGGTGCACTGAGCGAGCCCAGTGCAGCTACAGGAAGTCAGCACCATGGACCAGTAGCGGTTTTAGGCACGGGCAGACAGGGCCGTTGCCCGGGGCGGCATTTTTTCATGACCCAAAAGGGGCGCACAAGCGCTGAGTAAAAAGTAAAAAAGAAAGAAATCTGCGCCGCACCGAGGTTTTCTATTATCTGTCATATGACAGTCTGGATTGGAAACAGCAAGTTGGCGCCTGCAGCTGCAGGCGCTCCTGCTGACTGAGAGGGTTCACGTGCACCGTGTGTGTATGAAGAAGAGGCAGAGGAGGGGTGCGGCGGGGGAATTCACCTCTGGGTCTTCCCAAATGAAATGAGTGGGTAGGGGCTGAATCACCTGTATTAACATGGCTAAAGTCAATCACATCTTGATGTTCTTCCATTTAACGCACGTCATTCATAACATCATAAACACAGGCCCATCATTCTTTCAGGTGTTTCTGAATTGTGTAAAATGGCCGAATAAAAAAAGGAAAAACAAAACGATTTTGTGGTCACCCCCCCATCAAGGTCACATTGTTTAGTCCTGACTGAAGGAAACTTATTGAGTCAAGAGCCAAACAGAAGAGATGAACATAAACCACCAGGTGCCCGATTCAGGAAAAAAAAAGAAAAAAGAGCAGAAAGATAAAGGCATTGTTCTGCCTTTTATAACTCAAACTGGATGTTATCGTTGTAAACTGCCCTGGAGCTCCCTCTAGTGGCTGCTTTGTAATATAGGTTTGGTTACTTTGGGAAAAAAAAAAATAGAGAACGTGAAGAAGAAATCAAAGATGGTGGAAGGTGATGTCGTAATGTTATTGTTCTAAGCTGATACGGACCTTAAAATGTTGCTGCCTTGGACGAGATATGTCTGTAAGTATGAGTGTCGATAAAATGATCATTATCTTTTGTTTTATGTAAAAATGGTACGATAATTTGTACATTTGAAAGTTTTATCTTGTTAGCTTGCAGCAAGCGGGTAACAAGCTAGTTTACAACGTTAGTTAGCTAATACAGTATTTTGTACTTTCAGTTTTACGATGGTCAAAGAGAAGGCAATGGTCAGAGGCCATTCTTCAATAAATCAGCACAAAGAAGGAAAACAAGTCTGGTTATTGGAGCATCGTTATCTCGCTGTCTAGCAAGGTGAAACTAAGAGTCACAGGGCGAGGACAGCACAGGTAGGTACGCTCTCATGATGCATGTTTTCAATGTTTTGAACCAGTTAACTGGGATTTTAACGGTTAAATGTGGTCAGCTAGTTGCTAACAGAGCTAATAGGGCTGAAATATTGAAACGAATATTCAAATGGTTCGAATAAATTCCTTGAATGGTTTTTTACTGATTCAAACTAGGATTTGTTAAATGCTCCCTGCAGCCTGTGGCCTGCCTGAACAACAACACACACATGTTGATCATGTTCACATAATAATAAATAAAACAACTCTACAAGCAGAAGAAAACTCCCCAGTCACCACTAACTATCCTGTTTATTTATGCAGATGGCTGCACTGATTATTTTTACCTGATTTGTTCTGTAAAAGTTGGCATTTTTGGTAGTCTACAGGTTTTTGACAGTTTAAATTACAATTTCAGAGGCAATTCTAAATTATTATGGATCATGATGAAGATCTATTGGAGATCTACCCCAACTTTTGGACTGCTCTGCCAGTCACTGTGGCTCCAGCTGAGAGCAGCTTAACTTAATCAAGTCATACCTGAGGTCACCTATGTTTCAGGGGCGGCTCACTCACCTGGCTCTGATTAGTATTAATCAGGCGCGCAGATAGGGTGGGGGACGGGGGGGATCTGTCCCCCCCCAGATTCAGATCGACCCCGATCCGTCCCCCACAACTAAGGCCAGAAAGAATACAAAATCGGAGGTTAAGCGCTTGAAGCTCCTTTTTCCAATTACACTGAATGCAGCATGACGTTAACAAACACCGACTCCAGAGGCGCCAGAGTGGTTGCTGCTAGGATGCAGGATGAAGCAACGATTACTGCGTATCTAAAAAGACCAACAGTGTAAGTAGGCGGGACCGATCTGTCTGTTTATGCGTGTTGGTTCTGGTTTCAGTACGTTGTTGTCAGTGTTGGGACTTACTCGTTATAAGCGCCAAAGCCTCATTGCTGACTTTAACAAGTCTCATCTACAAACATGATCCCTCATGAAGATACTTTACACCAGAAGATAGTGGAGATGTGGAACCTTCAGGCTGAGCAAAGTTTGGGAGTTTTTAGAGTTTGAAAATCGCCTCCCGCCGAGAGGATCCCAGTGGGGAGAGGAGGAGATGGGCGCAGCATGAAGAGCGCAAATGTTAGATAAAACGTATAATTGCCGGCAGGTCTGGTCTTTGTTGACTGATCACTTTGTCTGGTCATGACTGACTCCGATTATGAAGCAGAATATTGACTCTGATGAGGAAATTCACTCATCCAGCCGGGAAGATTGACGCTGCTGCAGCATCAGACAGCTGGTGCTGCACGAGAGGTGTGTGGAGTTTACGAGCTCCAGACGTTGGGTGTGATGTTGGTTTCACCTTCTCTGGGACGTGATGGATGTAGAAACGATGGTAAAACACCACTAACGTGACAGACGTAGCGACAATGTAAAAAAGAAAAAAAAGCCGTAAAAAAGAGGCAGATGCCGATGCGTTATGTATGGAAGTCAAGTGTGCCACATAATCATAAAAAAGGTAAAATATAAAATTTAAAAAGAGATTTATATATTTATCTATAAATAAAAACTTTCCAAATATAATGAAAATTTATAAATAACGTAAAAATATGAAGGAACATCTGTTGGTCAGGCTGACGGGAACCACTGCTCTAAGTGATATGTGAATATTGTTTCTTATTATATTTTATGTGCAGTTTTTTAGGGTTTTTATGTTTTCTGTAAAGATCGGTACGCTGAACATCATTTCATGTTTTGTATAAAGCATGAGGTTTTGGTTAGTACTTGATTGGGAGAATAACAAATGACTGAATTAAATAGTGGGGCACCTCTGTCAGTGCGCCTCAGGACAGCTGTGGCTACATCGTAGCTCATCCCCATCCGTGTGTGAATGTGTGTGTGAATGATACACTGTAGTGTAAAGCACTTTGGAGTCCTTACTCTGAGAGGCGCTGTACAAGTGCGGATCATTTATCATTAATGGTGTTGATCAGGCAGAGCTTTGTTGCATAACGGCTTCAGACACGTGTATAAAAGTTAGTTTTTACGTAAACCGTTGAAATGTGTGTGTGTGTGTGTGTGTGTGTGTGTGTGTGTGTGTGTGTGTGTGTGTGTGTGTGTGTGTGTGTGTGTGTGTGTGTGTGTGTGTGTGTGTGTGTGTGTGTGTGTGTGTGTGTGTGTGTGTGTGTGTGTGTGTGTGTGTGTGTGTGTGTGTGTGTGTGTGTGTGTGTGTGTGTGTGTGTGTGTGTGTGTGTGTGTGTGTGTGTGTGTGTGTGTGTGTGTGTGTGTGTGTGTGTGTGTGTGTGTTTGGGGGAGGGTACATTGGAACTTTGTCCCCCCAGTTTGAAAATCCTATCTGCACCCCTGGTACCAGTCACTCAGTAGGGGAGCAGATTTCATATGATGACATTATTGATGACGTTGCATCGAGGTTAGGTTTTAATGTTAGTTTGTGTTTTCTGTTCCAAGTGCAACGCTGTAGTGATTATCTTTAGTTTGTTATGCGTGAAGTATTTTTGCTATTTAGAATATTTATTATACATTATGTTCATATATTCTTAACATTTAGTTATTGTTTGTTTTTGTAGATTTGATTCTATATGTTTTGATACAGTGTATAATGTATGCTTTAGATTCTGACAACTTCATAGTAATTAATGTAAATATGTGCAACTTAGAAAAATGAATGTTCAATAGTCGTTCTAATAAAACATGCCTGTTTGTAGAGAACATGCGTGTGTTGGTGTGGTGTGGTGGGGTGGGGGTGGGGGGGCGCTCAAGGGGGGCCTCGCCCTGGGAGTAATTCCATGTAGAACCGCCACTGCCATGGACGGTGTCACAGGCTAGCGTGAGCTGTGCTGAGTTACCTTTATGATGGATAATGAACAGCACCTGTAAAAAGGAGGAGATCACCAGTGCTCAGTGGAGAGGGAAGACGCAGACCTGTGCTGTTGTACCACAACACACGTCTCAGGCTCTGAATGCCCACAGGACTCTGTACTCTCACAAGCATTAGGCTTCAGAAAGCCTCTTGTTGGGTAATTATTATAGATGAAGAGTTTAGAGTATAGTCGTGTGCAAAAAAGCTTTGAGCTTCAGATTTTAAACAAGTGAACAACCGAGTTTTGTTGTTGGTTTAATTAACCCTTCGGGCCCTAGACTTTTGCTTGTCTCTCCGTTTGGGGACACTCGTGCACGCAGCCTTAAGCCTATTTTATACTTGTCTGTCTACGTCGGGGCGGAGACATGATGTGCAATAACGCGTCGATGCAAGAGCCCTCCAACGTGCTTGCAGAGGAAGACGGAGACACGCCTGTGTTATAAACTGTCTGTCGAAAGAGACGGAGAACTCAAGCTTGTGATTGGCCAGGGTGATGCTTCCTGTAAATGTGTTAACAGCACTTTCATTGCCGCTTCAAAAAATAAAGAAATAATTACCGACAGACACGGAACAGATTGAAGAATCCATCATGGAAGAAGTCTGAAAATATGAACGTTCACCCAGTGACTGAAGGAGTGCAAAGGTATGCAGCAATCGAGTTTAGAGGCGTTGCTCGCATGAAAAGGTGGAGGGGAGTGAGGGGGGGCTTTACATCGGTAAGAACAGACAAAACAAACACAAAGAGGAACAATGGAGTTACATATGCTGAAACTAGAAGGCAATAATAAAAGAGCTGAATGCGGTCAGCCAGGAGTCACCAAGTGTGAGAGGAGTATAACTAGGACATAAAAACAGAATTTCAGTGCTTTGAATCAGTAAGAAAGAAAGAAAACGATCTTTTATAAAGCCCCTCTCAAGATAAAAATCATGACTTGTTTCACAAAACAAAAACAAAACAAAGTGTAAAAACAATTTTTTAAATATGATAAAAAATATGTTTAAAATGAGAAGAACTCTGAATGGTGGGACATGAGCAGTGAGTCCTTCATGGCTCCGGGACCTTCCACCCAGGTCCAGAGTTCTGCATCAGGAATAGGTCAGGAGGGGCTGAGAGCGGCTGTCTGCATCAGTTCCACGGGGAGTTGGTTTTCATAAGCCGAGGCCGAGCAGGCTGTCACATTCAGATTACATTTATTGTTTTGGAGCAGGCCACAGATCACGTTTTCCTCTCTGCCTCACAGTGTCACTGGTCACGGAGGTATCCAGTCAGCCAAATAATGAGCTTTAATGTGTCGTCAAGTGGAATTCTCCATCATGGTGTCCATCCAAGAGAAAAGGGGAGGACAAGGAAAGCGTCTGCTCACTTCGAGCGCCAGGAGGAGGAGATGATCTTCGTTTATTGTTATTTATTGTGTTGGGAACCTTTTATTTGTCTGTGTGGGTTCAGAATGAGCCAAAGCCAACCACTGAGACCTTTTATAAACGGAGCATCAGTTTATAGAGAGGGTGGGCGTGGCCAGCTCCAGCTTGTTTTCTTAAAGGGACAGCGCTCTGAAACAACTCCTCAAATGCAATGAAAGAGTCAAGAACACAACTACTGAGAGTTGAAGGAAAGATCTTCATGAACATGTTTAGAATCCACCACGAGACTGCTGTTCTGTTTCTGAACGTCACAATAGCTCTAACATGCACACAACAGGCTGCTTGTACTGTGTTCAGCACCTTGATTGGTGGCAGGAAGGTGCTTCATACATAAATAACTGAACTGTGTTGTATTAAGTGCTGAAGGAAGTTGATGTGTTGAATCATATTTGTGGCTTTTGACCTTTTAGACACACACACAAGAACATGAAACAAGCCTCATAGGCAGAAGAAACCCTGTTTTTGCACATCCGCAGCAGCAGAAAGCCAGCCTAAATTTAGGTCAGCACTTTATTACGTATAACAGATGCCTTGGTCAGCCTGCTCCAGGTTTAGGGAATTGCATTTGTGGTCTGCTCTGACAGAACGGCAGACAGATATGATAAGAAAGAATCCATTTAAGCCAAACCGCTGCAGAGGGAAGCCAGCCGGGCCAGTAGTGTTCTCCACAGACAGGTGGAGGGGCGGAGGGCGCGGTGGAGGTAACAGGTGGATGAGGCTAGTTTTTCCAACCCACAGAATCCTCCCAATCTATCACCTCAATTTCTACATCATTAACCTCACACAACAACAGCGGTGCTCGTACGGCACACAGAGAAGGTGTCTCCTCCTCACGGTGGTGTCCACGCATCAGCTCAAACGTAACAGTTTCAGTGGATCTACGTGTAAAGCTGGTTTCTGAGGTGAAGATGAATAAAATGTCAGGATCTGAAGGTCATGTTGACTCTGATTAGAGCAGATGCCAGAGCAGCTGATTGCCAGTGCATTTGTATTCTGACTGCATTTAATGGCATGTGTTTGTTTCCTAATGACGGGGTTCTGCTCTCGTTTGTGTGCTGTTGTTTCTGCTGTGTTTGATTTTTTCATGACCTATCGACAAACTGGTACCACTGCAGAACTTCTAATGGTCATCTTGACCTGCCAACAAATGTCACAGAGAAACAGTGCATTCTCTGGGTATTGCTCGTATACGACTGCACCATCGCTGTCATCATCATCATCATCATTCATCATGGGCGACAGTGGAACAGGAGCTAAGCGCTCGCCCCGTGGTCGGGAGGTTGCAGGTTTGAGCCCCGCTCAGCCTGTTGCTGTAGTTGGTGTCGAGGATTCGAGGGTTTAATTATGACCAATAAGATGTGATGTTCTACATAAATATAGAACATCAACCTGATTGATCGTTGAATGTTTAACCAGAAGAATTTAGGATTCTTTGCTTGTTCAGTGACCACAAACACGTCGTATTAATTCAGACAGAGTCAAGTGTATAATTGAAATAAACGTTATTTTCTAGACTAATTATAATACGTGACAAGTTATAAACAATGATGTGTGATGGAATGTGATGTTTATCAGAACCTTTGTATCTGGAAGAAGCTGTGAGTTCTGGGTGTAAAAGACTTTGATCTGCTATCAACTAGAGAGATAATTATTAATAAAACAACGTCAGACGCAACCTGTTGTGTCTACGAACCCTGATGGAGACCCGCAGCAGACCCGGAATGTCAGGAAGTCTAGTGGACCTCAAGGCACCAAAGTTCGTAGCGTAACCGCAGCACGGCCAGACCGGCCTCGAGTTGTCTCCAGGTCACAACAGGCATGAAGGCTGTTGCGTATAAGACGGATGGACTCTTAAGGAGTTGTGCGGCTGTGTCAGCTTGCAGCGTGCAAACTGGTTTTGACTGGATGTCAAAGAGATGTTTCAAAAGAGGCTGGTTCCAAATTAGTGTCAGCTGGAAACTGAGTAACTCGGCAGTCACTCTAGTTTTAATAATCTAGAGTTTATCGTTTCTGCAAATCAGAATTGGACATGTTTGTAGGCGTTACCAAACATCCCTCAGAAAACCACACCTTCCAGAGACAAGCTGTTCTAACTGTGTGGATAAAGATGCGCCTTAACCTGAATCTGCACCTAATGAACTTTGTGGATGAGTGGATAATGATTCACTTGTTACATCAAACAGTACTGATCATAACATTTAAATGGATCATTGTAATAACAACATTCATTTCAACTTCACTGAATTAGGCACAGATTATTCAAACATTATTATTATGATTCACATAGCATCTGGATAATTCACCCGTACGATTATTTATGACTATTTAACTTATGAGTTGTAAAAGTTCACTTTTCCATTCAGAGTGCAGAATCCTGCATTGGCTGGCAATCTTGTCTTCAACATAAAATCTGCTTAGAAAATGGGATTATATCTGTAGATGACTGGTCACTATGTAGGTCACTATGTAGGTCACTATGTAGTTCAGTATGTAGGTCACTATGTAGTTCAGTATGTAGGTCAGTATGTAGGTCACTATGTAGGTCACTATGTAGGTCAGTATGTAGGTCACTATGCAGGTCAGTATGTAGGTCACTATGCAGGTCACTATGTAATGTAGGTCAGTATGTAGGTCACTATGCAGGTCACTATGCAGGTCACTATGCAGGTCAGTATGTAGGTCAGTATGTAGGTCACTATGCAGGTCAGTATGTAGGTCACTATGCAGGTCACTATGTAGGTCACTATGTAATGTAGGTTAGTATGTAGGTCACTATGTCAGTCACTATGTAGGTCACTATGTAATGTAGGTTAGTATTTAGGTCACTATGTCAGTCACTATGTAGGTCACTATGTTTGTCACTATGTAGGTCACTATGCATATCACTATGTAGGTCAGTATGTAGGTCACTATGTAGGTCACTATGTTTGTCACTATGTAGGTCACTATGCATATCACTATGTAGGTCAGTATGTAGGTCACTATGTAGGTCACTATCACTATGTAGGTCACTATGTAGGTCACTATGTAGGTCACTATGTAGGTCACTATGTTGGTTACTATGTAGGTCACTATGTTGGTCACTATGCAGGTCACTGTAGGTCACTATGTTGGTCACTATGTAGGTCACTATGCAGGTCAATATGTAGGTCACTCTGTAGGTCAGTATGTCAGTCACTATGTAGATCACTATGTAGGATAGAATGTAGAGGTTGGTCACTATGTAGGTCACTATGTAGGTCACTATGCAGGTCAGTATGTAGGTCACTATGTAGGTCACTATGCAGGTCAGCATGTAGGTCAGCATGTAGGTCACTATGTAGGTCAGTATGCAGGTCAGTATGTATGTCACTATGTAGGTCAGTAAGTAGGTCAGTTTGTAGGTCACTATGTAGGTCACTATGCAGGTCAGTATGTAGGTCACTATGCAGGTCAGTATGTAGGTCACTATGTAGGTCACTATGTAGGTCAGTATGTAGGTGAAAATTGACCCTTTCTGGATGTTACATTGGGCAAGATACTTAACCCCTCACCTGCTGGTGGTGGTCGAGGGACCGGTCAGGCTCTGTCAGTGCGCCCCAGGGCAGCTGTGGCTACATGGTAGTTTATCACCACCAGGGTGTGAATGTGTGAATGATGGATTGTGTTGTAAAGTGCCTTGGGGGGTCCCATGACTCTAGAAAGCACTATATCAAATACAAATAAAAATCCTGCTGCCAGCCCAAAGTGCTGAACACAACTAACAGAGAATGGTACATCCTAATAGTAAAAATTTAAAAGTACTACACATGAGCTCGAGTTGAGTACCATAGCAATGAAAACCTTCATCTCAGTAAACACTCCAACACAGGTCAGGTCATTAAGCCAATCAGTAACAAGTTTCCTATATAAGGAACCCAGCAGGTTGCATCGAGTCACTGACTAGTGTCAGAGCCTTTACAGCAGGGATTCCCAAAGTGTGGTGCGCGCACCCCTGGGGGTGCGCGAGCTGCCGCTAGGGGGTGCGCAAGGTGAAAAGTGTAATGGCTGCGGAGCTCAGAGAAGTCTGTCATATGTCACCATTAGCGTAGAAACTCATTTGTGGGTGGGCCAAAGAAAAAGTAAGTGGGCCCAATAAACGTAATTGAAAACAAGTATATTTTTGCACGCGTGTGTGTGTCCTCCGCATGTGGCCTAGCTTCATAATAACAATGCGCCGAGCTTCAGCACTCTGGTCTGCGCACGCCGATATGTTCCGTATTTGATCATTTTTAACGGTGTTGGAGGAATCTGAAGGTGGTGAGTCATTCTGGCAGATTGTAATTAACACCTGTCTCATGCAGGTGTTCTGACGTTGTAAACCTCACACACAGAACATTGTGGATGTAACTAAATAACAAGAAATTATTCCCATTCAGGCTATTAATAGCGCGCTGAAGATCTGAAGTTCAGAGTTCGTCTGTCAGAGGTCAGACGCGTTCCAGCAGAACCACGGCTCACGGGAGCACAAGTGAGCACATCTGGGCTGGGCAGAAGGAATTTTACAACATTGGTTTAAATAGCGCCGATAACGAGACGCGGTTACTGGAGCGGCTGTGCCGCGCGTGCGCGCGCACACGCGCACACACACACACACACACACACACACACACACAGAGTCAATAAGCGCGCACGCTGCTTTAACTCCGGCGCGCCGTCAGACTGAAGGCAGAAATGAACGCTGCCTCCACCGTGATAAAAATTTTTAAGAGGTTTTATAACAACATTTTTCATTCAAGGTTAAATTAAGATATTAGCTTCTGGGATGAGTCGGGTCCGCTCCAGCCAGCGACTCCTCATGAACCTGACCACAAGTCCTGTTACTGCAGCATTTGTTATTCCAGTCCGCATGGCAGCGGATCGCAGATTCAGCCACACCATAAAACAGCAATAAGTCGGTCTGAGGTAAAAGTGAACATCATGGCTATATCTTGTCCCCTATAGACATTTGATTACGCACAAGTAGGTGATCAGCTCAGGTTTACGCAGAGCAGAAGGAAGGAGAGAGCTCTGGCCGCACAGGTTAAACGTTCCTACTTTAAGAAAACCGTTAAATTGCATTTTTTATGTGCTACCTGGGAACTCTAAATATTTATTTAATATTAAATCAAAGGAAATTGTAATGGTATCGAATGTTTATTAATTACTATTTAAATGAAAGTGATGGGGAATTTTTTTTAACCCTGTCTGTTTAGCTTGACATCTGACATATATATATA
>SSNQ01034200.1:31160-43070 GCA_006942095.1 Nothobranchius kuhntae | reverse complement strand
GGTCACCAGCTGTAGTCACTCATAATCACTCACAAGAAGTTAAGAGGCCATGCTATGAAGCTCAGTTCACTGACACGTTTCTAAGTCACCAAAATTGCTAGTTCATGTTGCTGTATGTATATTTGTGACCCAGCAAATGTGATCACTTTTCTCTGTTAACCCATAATAAAGACATTAAAGAACCAAACTTCATGAATGTTTTTTGTGACAAAGAAGTATCTGTTCCAATCACTCTATCAGAGAAAAATCTGAGTTTTAGAAATAACGGGACACTCAGTAGAGCCATTATATTATATTTTTTACAAGTGTATGTAAACTTCTGACCACAACTGTATATATATATATATACAGCCGAACTCCACATTAACACAAACAGATGTGGCTTCACATATAAGAACTGTTCTGTTGTTTGTCAGTCCGATGTTGGTTTTATGCAGTTTCACATTCTTTACAAAACAAAGATGATATGGTGTTTTATTAACTAATTACAGTTATAAAGAAAACATTTAGGTGTTAACAAACAAGAATTTATTAACTAAACTGCTGATGTCTTTCCTAAACGTGTGTGTGAAAGCCGAGTAGATTTGCAGTCATGTGACGTCATCGGCAGTCGAAGGACCCCGAGCCGATCCTGCACCGACACGGAATAACGACATGTTGGGTTTTGTTATGTGGGAGACAACCATGCATGTGTGTTAAGCTTGGTTTATGCTTGACGCATTCACTTTCCGCGCGGTGATGCGGCTCATGGATGGAACGCGCTTCACAACTCGCAGCGTTTATGGTTCATGCGGCTCGTCTCTGCGGTGAGCCAATAATCCCCCAAACTGTAGGGGGCAGCATGGAGCTCTACGGCATGCATCCAACACTACACCATAGTAGAAGTAGAAATTACTGTTTACAACATGGCATTCCAGCATTTTTTAACAGTGTCCTCGTCTTTTCCGACAGTGCGAGCTATTTCTCTCCAAGAATTATTAACAACATGTTGATCACGGTGATCTCTGAGAGCTGAATCATACAAATGTCTGTATTTACCAACCTCTGCCATACTGGTTCTTGCCGGTCCGCCATGTTTTTCCGCGTCCGACCGTCCGCGTGGTTAGAAATTTTCCGAGGTGCGCGTTGTGGAAATCTTGAGCCGTGTGGAGACGCGGTGGAGGGGCGTGGTTGTTAAAATGATGCAACTGTTCCGCGTGGAGCCGTGCGGACCTCGCGGACGCGTCAAGCATAAACTAACCTTAAGGCGTTTCTGAGTGCATCATCAGTGATATCTAACTCCATGTTGGAGATAACACCTAGCTTTCAGCGGTAGATGAGCCTGTGGTCGGCAGCAGAAATGAACACCGGTCCAATAGGGACGATTCAGGATCACGTTCTTCTCTTTACCTGCCAGACTTAAAGAGCAAGTCACCCCAAACCAACTTTTGTTCCTGATAAACTATAAAAATGCGTGTCTAATCGTGCTGCAGACACGTGTTGTCAATAGTTTTGCACTTTAGTGCATTTTAGTAAAAGTTTAAATATTCTGCCTAAAACTGTCAGTGTTGTGCCGTTGTCAGGTAAAAACTCTGCACTGCATTTGAATTTAAATCTGCCATCGCTATTGGCTAAGAGGTACCCTAGAACGTTAGCTGGTACCATATGATGTCATAATGTCATTGTGAGCCTGTGTGTGTGTATTTGTTAGTGGCTCCGCCCTCTCGGTCTGCCAAGCAACAGCATTTGTTGGATTTTTCAACCAGGAAGTGGGAGTGGAGTAATACTCTGGTAGGTGGTGACTTGCTCTTTAAGCTCACATTCTAAATACAGTTTAGTTGAGTAACATCTTTGTCATCTGTACTTTTGTTAAAGGTCATTCTAACAGGTCACTCTGAGTGTTTCATGCAGGTTAGGGCTGTGAGAATAGTCTCCTACACCTATCGGTGAAACTCTAGGGTTAGAAAAGCCTGACAGAACTACGTCACACTGTCACTTAGCAGAAATGTCCCATAGAATCCCGCCGAGCGTGAACACAGCTGTAGCGGGAAGCTCCCAGAAGCTTTGTGTAGCTGCAATCTCCTGGAGCCGCGGACTCGGGCACAGCCATCAAGCCACGCAGGTAAAGGTGTTTTCTTGCATTAGACAGCAAAAGCATGAGAGCTGTTTGTGTGTTGGTACAGCATGTAGTTACAGACACGGTCACTCCATGGACTAGCCCAAAAGACCCGCTGAAGCGTCCCGTTGATACAAAGATCCTGAAGTCAGTAGTCGTCCCTCTTCCTAAGCCAGTCACACAGCTGTAGGGCTTCCCTTAATGAATCCTCGTCTACGTGGTGCTGAATGCCTTGATCACTCTGTATCGATCAGCTGTTGCACGCGGTGGAAATGCAGCGTGTTAATTGGCTGCTTGTCACTGAGATGAGACATTAGCCTGCAGGTCAGGAGAGAACGCAACGGCCCAACACAGCTGCAAACAAACTGCTTTTATTACATCTTTATTATCACTATTATTAATAACCTGTCCATAAATGTGTTCACCCACTCGCTGTGAATGTCTCGCTGGAAGAGATGGCATCATAACTCATCATCATGGAGCTTCGACCATTCTCTATCCAAACAGAAGATCATCTGTAAACTTGTGGAAATGTTACTGAAACCATTCAGGAAGGCAGGAAGTGCTGAGGCAGCAGCTCCCTTCTTAGTGTTCGTACTCAAAATGTCTAAACTACCATTAGCCGTTGTTGTTGGGCTAGCATAAGGTGCTCTGCAGGTCACACAGAACACAGCACAACAATGGTGGACATGGTGATGGTGCTGAGCACTGTACTCAGAGTCTGTACCCACAAAAGGTTTTGGACACCAAAGCAGCGAGCAGAAATACCTGCAACCATTCCTCCCGTAGCACATCCGTCTATTTGTCCCGACTCGGTACTCTTCTAACCACGGCGGAGCAGAACCGGAAACGTGGGTGGCATCCACGAACGCATTTCTGATGGAAAGACCGTCCGGTTGGACCGAGTCAGTTTGAGATGTGCTGGTAAAGCCCCAGATGTGGTACTGAGAAGGTCTGTGTTTGCGTCCGAGACCCGTTACCTCCGTGACCTTTAGATAAATGACCTGCACTGGTGTAGCGTCTGACTACTGGACAAGCGCTGCCTCCTGAGTTACTGCTGCCCAAAGTAGATGAGGATGGATTCAACCTGCTCTAGCATGACTGAGCTAAACACAATCGGTTAAAAACAGCGTGGAGATAAATGGCCTTCATCAAAAGCTCCAAACGGAGCTTACTGCAGCTTCAATTATGTAGTACACGGGCTGTAGTACACAGGCTGTAGTACACGGGCTGTAGTACACAGGCTGTAGTACACGGGCTGTAGTACACGGGCTGTAGTACACGGGCTGTAGTCCACGGGCTGTAGTACACGGGCTGTAGTACACGGGCTGTAGTACACGGGCTGTAGTCCACGGGCTGTAGTACACGGGCTGTAGTACACGGGCTGTAGTACACGGGCTGTAGTACACGGGCTGTAGTACACGGGCTGTAGTACACAGGCTGGGATGGGAACACTGGAAGCTGCAGAAGGATGAATAAACAGCACTGGGGAAACATGACATGCATGCTAAGTACAGCAGCAGCAAACTTCTGATGCTTCTTCCTGTCAGCTGAGCCCGTAAAATAAAGGCTGATGTCGAGTACTTGAACAGTAAAAAGACGAGTAGTCATGTCACAATATTTATTCTCACAGGTCAAGTTTTGTCTTTCAAACTTCAGTTTAATTCATCGTCTTTAGAAGATGACGCTTAAAGGCCAGTTTCACCGACAAACCATTTTCTACATGTTATTCTGTCGCTCTGAGTGTTTCTGCAGGCTGAACATGAAAATAGTCTCCTACACCTATCTCCTGCTTTAGATTCTGATAGAAAACAGTCTTCTGTCTGTTGTCTATCAGAAGCTACTGCAGGAGATAGGAAAGAGCTATAGGAAAGAGCTATAGAGATAAGGAGACGTGGATGTGGGACCATGAACAGGGACGATGGAGTTGACTCGTTGGATCGCGCATGGGACTGCATCGAGGTTAGAGCGGACAGCAGAGGGCGACAACGTCCTCTGCTGTCCGTGGATAAACGAAGGAAGCGACGCTACCATCAGCATTAGCCTGATGATGTTTGCAGCCGCAAACGAAATGTTGCAGGTAAATAAACCTTTCTGTGTTTTAAAAAGAACTAAAAGATGGAATTAGAATTTCAACACAGCAAGAACACGCCAAAGATGTGTCTGTGTGTGTGTGTGTGTGTGTGTGTGTGTGTGCGTGTGTGTGTGTGTGTGTGTGTGTGTGTGTGTGTGTGTGTGTGTGTGTGTGTGTGTGTGTGCGTGCGTGCGTGCGTGCGTGCGTGCGTGCGTGTGTGTGTGTGTGTTTGTGATAAGTCAAGCCAAAGCCACGAGGTGGACTGCAGGGCTCCTTCAGTCTAGTTGTGTTTAGTAAATCCAGTCACCTCTCCAGCTGATGCTGTGCTGTCTTCCTCATCAAATCCCCAAAACAAGGGAAACCCGGGATTAGCCCCAGCTAAATGCACTAAGCTGCTCCCGTCTCTGCTAATGAACAATGGGAGTGATGAAGCTGATCCACGCGACTGGCTGCAAGCGTTCGTCTGCGCTGGTGTTACACGTTAGAGGACTTGGTTCCTTCGGTGTGTGGCTTTTGCAGCACGACGCTGTCCTCAACTAACTCCTGCACGTTTATGCAGGTGACTGAATACGACAGCAGGTGTGTATCCCTCACAGGTGCGCTGACTCTATCCAATCAGAGGCCAGCTAGTTTACTTACTCATTCATCATCTCAAAGATGTCATGATCCAGCCTGCTTGCTCATCTCCATGACAACCACAGAAGTCACGCTCGCCTTCCACACCTGTTCCTGTCACTCAGACTCTCAGCACTCTCCGGTTTCACCAGCCATGTTTCTGTTTCCTCGTCTTGTCCCACCTGGATATCGTACCTGCCTCTGACCCGTGGATTACGTTTCCTGATTCCTGCCTGCTACTTTTCTGCTGCCTGCCCTGGCCTGTCTTCTGACACGCTGAAGGGACTGTTTCTCTTCTGTCCAGGGAACAACTTAGGAACTCCCCAGGGAAGCTGGCCCAAGTAGCAGGGGAAAGGGAAGTCTGGGCTTCTTGACTGCCCCCACGACCCCACCCCCCTGAATGAATGCATGAAAACAGAGGAGATTTAAAAAAGGATGTCGATGATCGTTCTCTGGACATGTGTCCAGCCAGCAGTCCTCCTCATGATCATGTAGCCTACGCCTTACAGAGGAGGGTTACTTAAATGTAATGGTCCGAGGGCCACTCAAGGGGCCGGTCCTGGCCCGCGGGCCGCCTACTGAGTACCGCTGTTATAGAGGCTCAGGAATCTTTTGGAGCGGGTGCACGTTCACGAGTGAGGGGCGTTGCTAACGGCGGTATCGGGGGATCGAAGATGCACTTCCTTTTTTCTCCTCTAGGTGGTGCCCTCTAAGAAACACTAGACATCTCACCCAGGTCCGTGGCCAACTCACCTGTTCAGCAGCCCCTCTGCAGAACACTGCTAATCACCACTCATCAGGTGAGCTGTGTTGAAACAGGGAAACTTCGAAGACATGCTGGTGGGGCTCTCGAGGACCAGGATAGGCCCCCCCGCTGTAAAGTAATGAATCAGACGTTGCCACACTGAACAAGAGCTGAGGGCAGAAGGCTTCACTGGTAAACAACAACAACCCTGTTTGGTCCTAACTGGAGGTGAGAGCAACGCCGGGGTGGTGGACTCTTCTCTTTTGGACACCAGAGAGGCGGAGGAATAACTGGAGGAGTCCAGAGACTCGGCTCACACAAAGAAAAGAAATTCTCGCCTAACCCTGTTGCGTTCTGCAGTATCTGCTCGAGCTAGTATGTAAACTCAATAACCCCTCCCACTGTCAGACGAGCCACCTGATTGGCTGAGTCCTGAGTGCATTTGTGCCAGCAGCATGTTGCTGTTGGTGTCCAACATTAGCCTTTTATTACATCTGCTCCAGTGTCACCCTCATTAGATCATGATGGGTGGGCCGCGGTGTTCCCTTACATGAATGGAACATGAAAGACGGCACTAATGCACAAAATGTCCTCTGAGTCTTTTAAGAGATCAACATTTTAAATCAGTCACATGCTTCAGGGTTCTGGCTGCAGTAGAAGGTCCAGAGTACCGTCGGCCAGATTAGTGCATCGACAAAACACAGAAAGCTTGAAGGTGACCCTCTCCTTTCACGCTTCCAGATCTCACCTGTGGGCTGAAGCTTCAGGTGACTCTGGATCCAGACCCTGTCTGCTGCACGGCTAGATCAGGAGCATCTCTGCCCTCTGAGGGTTACTGTCCTGAAAACACTTTTCTGTTGCTCTGGCACGTCTCAGAATGGACTCAACCCTGTCTACGCTGGTGGAGGAAGATGTTTCAGTGGTGTCAGAAGCTGCTGAAGGCTCCCAGTCCGCCAGGTCCCTTCTGACAAAGCTCTGAAGTGATCGAGCTTACAGCTAACGCTGGGGCGAAGACGCCTGCTAGCTTCCTGCCAGATGAGCTGATGAGCTGCAGATGTGGGGAAACCGCAGGGTGGGCAACACCACCCACCCCATCTTCATTCAACTGTCCCACCATGTTTGCTTCACTGCCTGCACACAATCCTGACCTCAGCCCAACGCTACGCCTTTAGGACGAAAGAAATATTTCTAATGTTAAAGAGAATTTAAACCACCAAAAGCAACACGCATGAGAAAAGTGTAGATTTTAAAAATGCTCATTGGTGCCAGAATGAGGATGGAGCGTGAGTCCTACCTAACCAGTACTACAGGAAATCCTACTTCCTTTCTGTGTTTGGTAAACACGACTTCTTCGTCTATAATCTTGTGCGGCTCCATCAAAAGTTTAAAGCCCGTCAACAAACGTCCAGAATCGAATTCTACACGGTTGGATCTGAAAACGGTTCCTGCAGAGCTTCAACAACAGGAGATGGGAGTCGGACAAAACTTCAGCTGCAGCAGGCTGCTTTACAGCTGATCCACACCTGTAACCTGTAACCCCCCCCAACAGGAGTCAAGCACATGAGCTGCGTAGCGAGGAGCTCCACCTTTATTACCACACCTGTTTAATCCTGGTGCTCCACGCTTGACCCCGGAGCTTCCATGGGGTGAGTGGGGACGCTCCTCCAGGTGGTGACGCAGATTTTAATTTGAACACATTTAGATTTTGTTTTATTGTTTCTTCACTTGAACTCCAGATCACGACTCCTCAGACTGAAATGCTTTTGAGTTTAGTTCCAGCTTTGTAAAGCTTCACCTCCACCTCCAAGCTGAGCCGGCAGTGGCGTTTCTATTCACTCATGAATGATGTCGTTCATGAAGTCATGAAACTTTAATGTCTGTGAGTCCAAGAACGATCTGCAGGTATGTCCATGGTGCAGCATTACTGAGCAGCAGGTGTGTAACATGAAACAAACCGTGTTTAGCAGCGTGGGTGGAAGGTTGGCACGACGCCTGTGGAGTCTGGCATTATGTGGTACGCCACCCAAAACGTAGACAGCGATGAGACAGAGCAACAGTCATAAAGGAAGGATCTGATCTGCATGTAAACGGGCAGATGAAGTCACAAGCAGTCCAGAATCGAGCCTCAGATTATTACAGCCAGGTACCAGTTACCTGTAGGACATGCCTGGCAGGACGTCTGCTACAGTAGATGCATTTCTGATAGTCTCAACCCACCATGAGGGCCATGTCTTCGTGTGTGTTGTGGCTTTTACAGACAAAGCTGAGGGACTCGGTGAGCCACTTGCAGTTGAATCAACACAGCTGAAGGAGCAGGACCTCTGGTAAGGAGGTGTTTCAGACGCAGCCGAGGGAAAGCAGCAGCATAGTGGGACTGAGAGTTGCAGCTGAGCACGACTGAAAACAAAAAACCCTTTAGACAGGTTTCATTTGGAACAAAAAACAGCTGATGTGTGACTAAACCTACTCTTAATGAATTCATATCCACTTGAAAAGGTAGCTGCATCATTTCCAGCTGTGCGACTCTGAGTTTTGTTTCAGTTTTCCACGATTGAGGCGGGAATCCCACATTTTCCTCAGAGGCTTATTTGCCTATCTCTCCACTGGTCTGAAACGGGTGAAATAAGCACACAAACAGCTTTCCTGTCAGAAGACATCAGGTCAAAAGAGGAAAGAACCTGCATTGTGTGAGAGAAACAGACGTTTTGCTGTTTAATTTATACGTCTCTGTGTCGTTTTAGTTTATTTGTTTAATTTTCCCCAAAGAGGTTAACCACAGATCTTCATCTTTATTTTACCCATCAATCCTGCAGCTAGTTCATCTGAAAGCCAATAAACAATGTGTCCTCTGACTCCAGGCCCACGGTGAGAATTATGCTAATTCTGACATTTTCATGTCCCTTTGTTTTCCAACAATCATCTTTCTGCCTTTTTCCACCCGAGATTCTATTTTTGAATATGTTGCTGCTTTTTTGTCATCTAACATTGGCATGAATAATTTAGCAGACATAAAATTTTCAGCCTCTTCCTCCACAATGGTAACAGGAAAAGTCACTTTGAGCCCAGGATGCAAGGACACAAGTTATTCATGAAGAGACGCCACGAGCAGAAGGGTGAGATCTGGAACTGGACAAGAAAACGCGGCTTGGCTTCAACCATTACTGGAACAACTGTGAGGCTTTTTTGTTATGAAGGTCAAGAAGACGTGTAGTAACAGGTCCCTGTTACTCTCTCACATACAAAGAACGGTATAGCTAAATCATCTAGCTTCCATTACAACATTTCACACATCACATTAAACCACCTCATATCCACTACACCACATCTCATGATTCATGTCTCGTCACTTATAAATTATTAGTTTAGTAAAAATAATTAAATTCATTTTATAAACTACATACTGAAATCATAGGAAGTGTGTTTGTGGTCCCTGCATTAGAAAAGAACCCAAGTATTTTCTGATTAAACATTCAAACCCTAACCCTAACTCTACACATGCATGAGAACATCTTATTGGTTATTTTCAATAAAGTTGTAGTGTTTCATTTTATTACACATGACAACACGCTAACTCCACACATCCATGAGAACACGCTAACTCCACACATGCATGAGAACACGCTAACTCCACACATGCATGAGAACACGCTAACTCCACACATGCATGAGAACACACTAACTCCACACATCCATGAGAACACGCTAACTCCACACATCCATGAGAACATGCTAACTCCACACATCCATGAGAACACGCTAACTCCACACATCCATGAGAACACGCTAACTCCACACATCCATGAGAACAGGCTAACTCCACACATCCATGAGAACATGCTAACTCCACACATCCATGAGAACACGCTAACTCCACACATCCATGAGAACACGCTAACTCCACACATCCATGAGAACATGCTAACTCCACACATCCATGAGAACATGCTAACTTCACACATCCTTGAGAACATGCTAACTCCACACATCCATGAGAACATGCTAACTCCACACATCCATGAGAACAGGCTAACTCCACACATGCATGAGAACACGCTAACTCCACACATCCATGAGAACACGCTAACTCCACACATCCATGAGAACACGCTAACTCCACACATCCATGAGAACACGCTAACTCCACACATCCTTGAGAACATGCTAACTCCACACATCCATGAGAACATGCTAACTCCACACATGCATGAGAACACACTAACTCCACACATCCATGAGAACAGGCTAACTCCACACATGCATGAGAACATGCTAACTCCACACATCCTTGAGAACACACTAACTCCACACATCCATGAGAACACGCTAACTCCACACATCCATGAGAACACGCTAACTCCACACATCCATGAGAACATGCTAACTCCACACATTCATGAGAACATGCTAACTCCACACATGCATGAGAACATGCTAACTCCACACATCCATGAGAACACGCTAACTCCACACATCCATGAGAACACGCTAACTCCACACATCCATGAGAACACGCTAACTCCACACATGCATGAGAACACGCTAACTCCACACATCCATGAGAACACGCTAACTCCACACATCCATGAGAACATGCTAACTCCACACATGCATGAGAACATGCTAACTCCACACATGTGATGGGAAAACAGAAATTGTTAGGAGAACCAATGAAATTCTTACTTTCTGCTTTGGTTTAGGTCTTTTTGCTCTTATTGCACCTGAATATGAAAGTTATCTGATACCATGGCAGATATTTACAAACTGTCAGTCTTGTATTTCAGCCACGATTTCCAGATTCATAAACCATTTCAGACAGTTGGGATGTGGCTGTAGATCCCTGACTCAGTCTTTTGCAGACCATCCTTGGGCGCTCTCTCTCATTTTAATCTCGTCTTTAATGTATTTCGTTGTGATAAGGGTTGAAAGCCTTCGAGGCGCTCGGCGCCAGAGAAGATCTACAGATAGAGATGAGCTGGCGGCCCTTGCTGATAAAGCCACAGGAGATCCAGCCAAGTTTTCCTGCGACACCAGCTCTCTGAACCTCAGGGGAAGGGATGCAAAGCATCATTAAGTTCAGGAAAAGCGGTCACATACTTACATGGCATGCTACCAAATGTATTATTTATCTTTGGTGCTAAAAAGGAAATGTATTTGGAGGAAGCAGCTTTGGTTCTTGACTAGAATAATTGGTTAATTGAGCTCAGCACAGCCCTGTGCACCATTATCAAGGTGATCCTGGTAAAGAAGTACTCATTTCTAGTTTATACTAGATAATCATACTGAAAAACTATACACTGCTGAACTGCTTGAGAAATGATAGGTATCACTAAGATGTGTATTTTCTATTACTGTTGAGTAAACAGGAGTAGAGGCCGAGACGTGATTCTGCAGCAGACCTCTCAGGGGGTTTGGTTCCATTAAACATCCTGCTGTTGTTGATGATGCACCTCCTTCTTCAGATACAGCCGGTCCTCATTAGCCCTTCTCTAAACAAGCTGACAGTGAACAGCTGTTTACTATTTGCCGTCCGGTGAGGTGTGTCATTCCTCCGACTGCTTTCTGTCTGACCTGTCTTCTCCTCCACACATCGATCTAAGCCTTGCCCTTTTGCTCCGTTTGCCTGCCTGTTCTGAGCCTTGTTCTGACTTTGAGCCATAAAACTTCAGGTTCTCAGGCTCAGGAGAGTTTACGTCCTGATGTGTTGGGTGTGGAACACATCCAGTTCGTTTCTAACCAGGATTCACTCCAACACTCTACAGCTGAGACAACAAGGACATTTTCCTTCTCTTCCTTCCAGATTTACTTGAGTTATTGTGGCTGGAACATGTCTGTAGATCAACCAGTTAGCTTTGTTTCAGGAATCAGAGCTCACCTGGAGGTTCCATGTTCTCCCTGTCCACGAGTGTGTTCTCTCCAGGTACGCCAGCTTACTTCCACAGTCTACGAAGCCTACTGGGACCAAAGGTGACAGATCTGCTGCTGGACTCTGGACCTCTCTCTCCATTTCCTTAAATTTTTAAACACAATTTTTATATTTTTCTTTCTAATTTTTATGATAATAGTTATTTCTTTCTTATTTGTTTATTTTTGTTCTCAGGAAGTGCCTCGTGATTTTTATCTTGAGAGGCGCTATAAGAAACATTTTCTTTCTTTCTTTTATGGTTTGGTTATTTGGCCTCTGATTAGTCCTTAGGGTTAGTGTGTGTGAGGGTGAGTGTGTGTGAGGATGAGTGTGTGTGAGGGTGTTTGAACTGTGATTCCTTGTGTTGCCCTCAAATGGACTAGCAATCTGTGTAGGATATACCCCACCCATTTGCCCCAATGCTTCTGGAGATAGATGACCACCCCTCTTCAACCCTGCAAGTACAAATGGGTAGAATG
>SSNQ01034200.1:10876-22141 GCA_006942095.1 Nothobranchius kuhntae | reverse complement strand
TTAGTGTGCTGCTCACCTGTGGTTAGTGTGCTGCTCACCTGTGGTTAGTGTGCTGCTCACCTGTGGTTAGTGTGCTGCTCACCTGTGATTAGTGTGCTGCTCACCTGTGGTTAGTGTGCTGCTCACCTGTGATTAGTGTGCTGCTCACCTGTGATTAGTGTGCTGCTCACCTGTGGTTAGTGTGCTGCTCACCTGTGGTTAGTGTGCTGCTCACCTGTGGTTAGTGTGCTGCTCACCTGTGGTTAGTCTGCTGCTCACCTGTGGTTAGTCTGCTGCTCACCTGTGATTAGTGAGCTGCTCACCTGTGGTTAGTCTGCTGCTCACCTGTGGTTAGTCTGCTGCTCACCTGTGGTTAGTGTGCTGCTCACCTGTGGTTAGTGTGCTGCTCACCTGTGGTTAGTGTGCTGCTCACCTGTGGTTAGTCTGCTGCTCACCTGTGGTTAGTCTGCTGCTCACCTGTGGTTAGTCTGCTGCTCACCTGTGGTTAGTGTGCTGCTCACCTGTGGTTAGTGTGCTGCTCACCTGTGGTTAGTCTGCTGCTCACCTGTGGTTAGTCTCTCGACCACCAGCAGGTGAAGGTTTGATTACCAGGGGAGCTACTGTCTACATGTTTACGTCTCCCATCCTGCTTCAGCGCCATGTCTGTAAACATTTTGGGTCGTGTCTTTTCATAAACACCATCACCGTTGCTGCTTTCCCCCGTGCTGTCTTGAGTTTTCTTCGTGGATTGCTCTTTGTTTCTCTGTTAAAGTGGGCGTGGCCTCACAGCTCCCAGCAGGTGCAGTCAGTCATCTCAGGTTATCTGCTACTTCTCTCCTCTCCAGCCCGTCGTTATCTCCAGCACGGTAACATTCAGACTGGAGCAACGGCAGTTTAACCTTGTGGTAATTTTCCTCTCGACCTTTGGAGGAGTTCTCTCTCGTGTTCCAGACTTCCCGTCAGTGGTGCAACACTCCTCTGTCTGCCTGCTCTCCACCTTCAGATCCTTCTGGATCTTCTTTTCAGATAATAGAACAATCGCCTGCTTCTTTAGAGGACACTCTCCATCTGCTTGTGAAAACACTTAAACAGTAAATTTCTTACATGCTCACTTTACTGAAATCCTGATCAGGTGTTCCTCACCGACCTGTAGAGCAGCGACACTCAGCCTGTGGTTCTGGATGATGTCGTGTGTGACTCCCAGTAAAGTAAATCAGCCAATTAAAGAGCAATAAAGAGCGTTTACAAGCCCCGGGTGGTTGAAACACACTGTTGCTATGGAGACCATTCTTGGTGGGGGTGAACACTTTCGTCATAAGAATTTTAAGTGAGGACTACAATTCACCGACCTTCAGAACAGTCCTGAAACTGGTGCAGAGATCCTAGGGGGCGCTGTTTCTAAAGCATCGAGTTAGGTTGACACAGATCCATAAATTCGATGTAAATGAGATTATGCGTGTTATTTATGGTCACCCGTCTCTAACAAGGCGGAGCTAAAACGATTAGGACCAATGACCACATGAATGCCACTGCAGCTGGGAAACGAGGCTGAGATGCTCTGACATGCTGGAGTATCTCGTTGGAGTTGGGAGTTTGTGCTGGAAAGCTGCAGCCAGCTGCAGGTTCAGCTGATGTCTAACCACATCCCAAAATCACAGCCAGAGTGGATGTGGCGGTTCAGGCAGGGCGTTCCTTCTTTAAGCTCACTGCAGGGCTTCAGCCCTCCTGCTCCTTGTGAGGTACGGTACGTCTCCGTGCTCTGAGCCCACCTCCTCCACAAGCAGCTGAAACTGCTGGTGATTCAGGCCAGAATGAAGTCAACAGTTTGTATGATCAAGGTCATCAGGATCCGGGGTCAGAGCCACACACAGAGCCTCCTGGTGGATACCTCATCAGTGGTGTGTTTCCCTTTAGCGGTCCAGCCAAGCCTCACATCTCAGGGCATGACGGTGTTTCTGCTCTGAGCCAAACATGTTGTCTTGTGCTAGGCAGCTGCCTCCAGGAGCTGCTGTGGGGGGGGGTACGGAGGGGTATGCCGTTATGCCTCTAATGAACGTGGACAGATGTGTCTGTGCTGCCGGTGGTCTCATCAACAGCTGATGAAAAAGCCAGATACCTGCCTGCCTCTCCGGTCAGCTGGGTTGACACATTATAAAGAGCCCGTGTGTTCTCCGGGTACACCTGTTCACACACCTGCACCGCTCCTAAAAGGCCCCTCTGGTGATTTCTGCTGCTGGAGCTAGCTCCCACTGCTGCACCACGCCCTGCTGGTGGAGCCCGGCCCGGGGCCTCCGGGGCCTCCACCCGTCTGTCCACGGCAGCTTCAGACCCATCTCCAAAGGTGTAGCTGAACAACTCACTGCTGTCCTGCAGCTCAACACCAAACCTTTCCTTATCGGATTAGAGGTTTTTAACTGGAAATGGAAAAAGCCGCAGCTTCATGCTGTCTTTCCTACGGCCATCGGATGCCAGCCTCTGACATAAACCAGTGAAATCATGGTAACTTTTCTGATTTAATTCAATAAAAGTGAAACGATCAAAGTAAAAATGTACAGAAGGAAAACGTTGATGGTAACAAATGCAACGTTTTTTATGCTGTTTGCTAATAATTTAGACCTCCTCCCCTGAAGGAAAGCTCTTACGTGACAGAAGCAGCACGTCTTTCGGCCCAGTGAATCGTCTGGATTTCCATCTCATTTGAGAGTAGCTGAGAAGAGCTGTTTTGGATTAGCAGCGCTCCTCTCGCTCGCCCTGACATTCTCTGATAAGAGGCCCTGCAGTCGCTGAAGCTCACTAGTTGAGGAAAAGGCTTTCTCTGCTCTGTTCTTCTCTTGTTGCCCAACGCTAACACTTTGTGAGTGGGATTATTGCAGCAGACCTTTATCATGCTGTCATAGGAATAGTGACAGCTCTTTGTGGCTTCATTTCTGATCCAACACTTGCTACTTCCCACAGGTGTCATTCCCAAATGGAGCCCGATTCTGTAAAAACTAAATAATTATATTAAATAAAGTCTCAGTGGAATATTGTTGCTTCCTGAGCTCACATGAATCATGAGGAATCATATAAACTTCTGGCGTCCATGAATGGGAAGCCCTCTGAATGTGTTGGGAATGTGGTTACAGGAAGTCCAAACAGAATTCCATGATGAGCAGAGCCGTCACAAGAAGGTAGGAACACCTCAGCAAAGCCTTAGTGGAGGTTGGTCTCCATGACAACATCTCCTCTTCTAGATTACAGTAACACACTTTCACAGGTTTTAACCAACTGGCAGTAAAAACATGTATAACCAAACACACACACACACACGTGCGCGCGCACAAACACGCGCACACACACACACACACACACACAGACTGGGACACACTGGGACAGACTGAGGGAACGCCACTGAATAAAAGTGAGTCTTCATCCACCTCTTAAAACCAGCAGTGAGGGAGTGTCTCTGACCATGAGTGGAAGCTCCTCCCACAGCCTGGAGGCAGACACTGGAAGCTCCTCCCACAGCCTGGAGGCAGACACTGGAAGCTCCTCCCACAGCCTGGAGGCAGACACTGGAAGCTCCTCCCACAGCCTGGAGGCCGACACTGGAAGCTCCTCCCACAGCCTGGAGGCAGACACTGGAAGCTCCTCCCACAGCCTGGAGGCAGACACTGAGAAAGCCCAGCTTGGTCTAGACGACCGCAGGACTGGTAGAAAAGGCTAATAATGCAATCAGAAGAAGCACAGTAGGAATACACTAAAGATAATACAGTTTTTGCCGTTACTTCAACACTACAGACACATGCTGAAACCAGAGTAACGTAACTTGAAGTTGTTGTCACCATACCTTAAACAAACGTGCCGCTTAGTGTAACCCAGCAGATAAAACGCCTTCATTTAACTTTTGTATCAGCTTACTTCCATGCTTTAATTTTGGAAAGCATTTTTATTTTGAAAAGACTGAAGTGTGCTTCCTTAGTTAGTTCCTGGTTCCGGTTGGCGCTCCCGTCGAGTTAAACTTGCCTTCTCATTTTTGAATCAGAATCAGAATCAGAATCAGAATCAGAAAAGGTTTATTGCCGTTGTCAGTGAACAAACAATTCACAAACTAGGAACTTGCTTCGGTACTAACGTGCTACATATAACATGAATAATATAATAAAAAAATAGAATAAAGTAGAATAAAATATAATAAACTAGCATAAAACTTTGCTATAAAAAAGGCAGGTAATGGTAACATGGCCGGTAACGTGACGTTATGTCAAGTACAGCAGACGAGCATGGTTGTGTGTTTATAAGCTGTTCACAAGTCTAACGGCAGATGAAAGAAGCTGTTCTTATGGCGGGAGGTTCTGGTCCGGATGGACCGTAACCTTCTGCCTGAGGGGAGCGGCTCAAAAAGTCTGTGACCCGGGTGAGAAGGGTCAGCTGCTATCCGACCTGCACGCCCCCGAGTTCTGGAGACGTGCAGGTCCTGGAGAGGTGGAAGGCTGCAGCCAATCACCTTCTCAGCAGAGCGCACAATGTGCTGCAGTCTATGTTTGTCCCTCACCGTGGCTCCAGCGTACCACACAGCGATGGAGGAGGTGAGGATGGACTCAATGATGGCCGTGTAAAACTGCACCATCATCTGGGTCGGCAGCTTGGCCTTTTTCAACTGCCGTGGCATTAGCCCCGCCTCCCTACAAGGTGAGCGACTCAGGCGCCGTTCACTGCCAGTTTTGCTCGCTGGAGAACTGGAGGCAGATTGCAGAAGAGCCGCGCCGAACCGTATTTCAGGGGATCGTTTTCCAGTAGTGATGGGAATTCTGGCTCGTTTTAGAGAGCCGGCTCTTTCGGCTCCCAAGTGGCTCCTCAGATTTTCTGTTGCGTAGAGTACATTTATAACCAAAATAATGCAAAACTACATGTAAAGTGATTTAATAATGTAAAAAAAAAGCAATATATCAAATATTTATCATTTCTATGGATTTAATAACTGAACACTTTAAGAAATCTCCACTTTCCGACTGCTGGCGCTCATTTTCTCACCGTCTTCGTCGCACTCTCCTCTCTCTCGCTCGCCTTTTTCCTCCTCCTCATTCCCTCTCATCTCCCTCCACCCGCATGTGCTCTGCTGTGTGTCTGCGTCTGATCCTCCCTCTTCCCCGCCCCTACTGCTCTGTGTGTGGACAGTCTGGACACGCAGTTACACATGTAGACCAATCGCCTGTAGCTTTCACCAAAGCAAGAGGGAAGGGGGTAGACGACGGCTCCCGTCGTTCACTTCAAAGAGCCGGCTCTTAGAGCCGGTTCGTTCGCGACCAACACATCACTATTCTCGAGCCTTATATACCTTTTTGGGTGAGTCGCTATACAGAACAGGAGTTCAAGAGTATTTGTGTTTTCTAAACGGCTACTTCAGGTTTTGTGTTGTAGTGGGTTGAGTGGAGACCAGGCGGCTGTGCTGGCGCTTCGAGCACGCCGATAACTCATCTTGGTGAGATAACGCCATGTGCTCGCTAAGCTCTGCTAGCAACCTGCTAACTAAAGCTAAGTGACTTTGGCCAGCCTCATAAGTTCATTTTAATGGATGTTAATGGTGATTCTGCTAACAGAAGGGAACAAATGATAGTTTTGTTTTATTTTTCCAAATGAATTAAATATTGTGGATCTTATATGTCACTTTTGTTGATTATTATATTGTTTTTTGTGTGATTTTTGTATTAATCTATGGTTTAAATGTTAGTCATGATTCTTGTTGAAAACTGGTTAAAAACTGGAAAAAAGATTGTAACTACTAGTTACATGAGTTAAAAACATAATTCATGTATTGCCAAAATGTATTTTGAGGAAAGAAATGTACATGCATGTAAACTGTTACCATGGTAACATGAAGGATGGAGAAAGAACAGATTCTAAACACTTAGCTGTGAGAATAAGAGAGGAGAATTTTATTTAGCTGTATACAATGATTGCATCATTGTTGTTCAGGCTAGGTTTTCATGCTCGGTACGAAGTGCCGGGGCCTGAACTGGATTGGAGTCCTGGATTCTCTCCGGATGGAGATGGCGAGCCTGAACTGAACTGAGTTCCAATCGGGAGAACATCGTTCTTCTCTACTGAGCGAACATTCCAGTGGTAACCACTCAGACCGCTGAACCCGAGTTTCATAAAGCCCGAGGAGACTTTTTACTGGATTACGACCAAATAGAAGACTGACTTTGAGCTCAACCTGACTAGGTTTATTGTTATGGGGGAAAAGCCTAATTGTTCAATTGTATGTCTACTGCAGCTGCTTCTATTTTTTATATATCTATATAAAATTCCAAATCCGGTCCAACTGTCTTCTTTTGCTCATTCCTTGGATCCAGCTATTCCATTTCCCATTCACTGGTTAATTGTACGGTAATGCTGTTGGAATAACTGGTAACTTAATCTGACGCCAGGGTTACATCAGCATTTTAGTTGCAATTCTACAACACACTCGGTCCTTTCTACAACACACTCGGTCCTTTCTACAACACACTCGGTCCTTTCTACAGCACACTCGGTCCTTTCTACAGCACACTCGGTCCTTTCTACAGCACACTCGGTCCTTTCTACAACACACTCGGTCCTACAGCACACTCTGTCCTTACTACAGCACACTCGGTCCTTTCTAAAGCACACTCGGTCCTTTCTACAGCACACTCGGTCCTTTCTACAGCACACTCGGTCCTTTCTACAGCACCCTCGGTCCTTTCTACAACACACTCGGTCCTTTCTAAAGCACACTCTGTCCTTTCTACAACACACTCAGGGTACCATTGGGAAAACGCATCAATTGAAAATACTTAGACACCTGAAACACTCACAAAACAGAAGACCAATCAGCCAGCTACAAAAAGACTCACTTCAGCCGTTCTGAGAACTTTGCAAGCATGGAAGGAGAGCTAGAGATAGAGGCAGAGGTAGAGGAAGACCGAGAGAGAGGAGGACGTGGTCGAAGAGGCCATGCAAGGACCATTATTTCTGATGACATAAGAGCAACTATGGTGGACCGTGTCATAAACCATGATGTGACTATGAGGGAAGCTGGGCAGCGAGTCAACCCAAATCTAATCTAATCAATCTCATCTGGAAAACAGGTAGGTCTTCATCTCTTTACAACTACCACTTACTCAGACTGTATCACACTTGCTGTGTTTCAGTGTCACGTTGCGAGCCAGGAGGAGGTTAAGACCCAAGATGCAGAAACCCAGAACGACACAAGGCAGGAGCGAAGTCAAAGTAAAAACCCTTTATTTAAAATCCAAATGGGCAGGAAGCCAAACCTGATATCCAAGAACCTGAGACGCAAAAACAAAAACTCACCTAGAGACCTAGTGTGTGTGTGGGGGGGGGGAACAACGCTGACATCAACAACAATGAGCCGACATCACACTTAGACACAGACAGGGCTATATACACAAGGGCTGGGTGATTAGGGAGTTGTGCACAGGTGAGACTAATAAACAGAGAGGAGCACAACAGAGCAGGGGAGGAAACCAGACCTAAAAATGGGGAAGGGAGCAAAATGAACTAAAGGGAGAACGTAAGGGAAAGCTAGAGAGAACCTGGAGGGGGCTGGGGAACACAAGGAGGCACATGAGGGAGACGCAGAACATGACATTCAGCGTGCTCCTTCTGAACAAAAGCAGTAGTTTAGTGAAACTTACGGAGTTACCGTTTTTTTCGATTTCTAAAACTCAAAAAGCAAAAATGAGGCACAATTTTCACAACTACTTCTCTTCCCAATCGCTTGACTCAATTTATCACTACTTAAGATTTCCTTATCATGTTAGAACTCTGATTTTCTTCCTTTACACTCCGATGTTAATCTCACATTACCTTGCTGTCAAAACACAGCACACAATGTTCAGGTTTACACACACTTTCCACATAAATTCTCAAAGCTTCAATCAACAACACACAAATATTCAAATCTCTAAACTTTCGGGTCTGGCGAGGAGTTTGCACTCAGGGACTGCAGCATAAAAGGAGGCGCCGGGGAAGAAATGTGATTGGCCAGCGGGCCATAATCGTGGTCCCAGGCCTGCGTGGTGGCAACGTCACTGTGCGGCCATGAACCACCATGGCATCCTACACTGACATGCCCACCTAGGGGCATACAAGACAGCCCTGCTACTGGAACTTCTAAACGGCCTGTTTGATGTGCTTGTTCAGCCTGATGGCATGGATAACCCACAGTGGGTCAGCTATATAATCATTGGGACAATGTAAGTTTCCACAAGGCTGCCCAGGAGGACCACCCATGGTTTTCCGTTTTATACCTTCCACCTTATCCCCCTTCCACAATCCCATTGAGGAGTTTTTCTCAGCCTAGAGGTGGAAGATGTACGAAAGGAATCCAAGAGCCAGGTCCCACTGCTTCAAGCCATGGAGGAGGTTTGTGGAGATGTGGCCTTTGAGGCCTTTCAGGGCTTCATGAGGTACTCGAGGCGGTACTTCCAGTGCTGTTTGGACCAGGAGGACATCGCCTGTGATGTTGACGAGGCCCTCTGGCCAGACAGAGACCGGAGACATGATGCCCCATGATTATGCTTTGGGGGGGGGGGGTTAAAAATAAAATGTTTTGTCTCCAAATGTGTGTGATGTCTAATGTTTGTCTATGAGAGAAGTGGGCATTGTAATAGGTTCAGTGTGTTCCACTTCTTTAATTGTGTTTTCAGTTTTGCTCTTCAGTCTTCTTTCCATGCTTGGTGGTGTTCAGCCAAAAGCTGCTTGTGTTTATGGTACGTGTGTGTCATGTGAAAATATGGCTGTGTTTACCAAATGAAACATGTGTTCCATTTTGAGAACATGTTACGAGATTTGATGGAAGAGTTGTTTTGCAAAGGGATGCCAGGGTTTAACTTTTTGTGTGTGCAGTTTTAAAAACGTGTTTTAACAATCGTAAAAAAACTGTAACATGTTGAGATGTTTCAGTACTGTGTATGGTATACACTGTACATTACTGTGTGTGGTATACACTGTACTTTACTGTGTGTGGTATACACTGTACTTTACTGCATATGGTATACACTGTACTTTACTGTGTGTGGTATACACTATACTTTACTGTGTGTGGTATACACTGTACTTTACTGTGTGTGGTATACACTGTACTTTACTGCATATGGTATACACTGTACTTTACTGTGTGTGGTATACACTGTACTTTACTGTGTGTGGTATACACTGTAGTTTACTAGGTATGGTATACACTGTACTTTACTGCGCATGGTATACACTGTACTTTACTGTGTGTGGTATACACTATACTTTACTGTGTATGGTATACACTGTACATTACTGTGTGTGGTATACACTGTACTTTACTGTGTATGGTATACACTATACTTTACTGTGTATGGTATACACTGTACTTACTGTGTATTGTATACACTGTACTTTACTGTGTATGGTATACACTATACTTTACTGCATATGGTATACGCTATACTTTACTGTATATGGTATACACTGTACTTTACTGCGTATGGTATACACTGTACTTTACTGCGTATGGTATACACTGTACTTTACTGTGTATGGTATACACTGTACTTTACTGTGTGTGGTATACACTGTACTTTACTGTGTATGGTATACACTGTACTTTACTGTGTGTGGTATACACTGTACTTTACTGCGTATGGTATAAACTGTACTTTACTGTGTATGGTATACACTGTACTTTACTGTGTATGGTATACACTGTAAAGTACAGTGTATAGTATAAAGTACCGTAAAAATAAGCCAACCAATTATTTGTTGTTGCATTTTTCTACAGAATGACTAGAAGACGTACTGGGGTTGGACGCCAACGCCTGCTCACCCAACAGCAGGAACTTGCCATTGTCAACCTAGTCAGAGCAAACAACGCAACCTGTCTCCACCAGCTACAACAACAAATACATGAAAATAGGCAGGAATTCAACAACATAAGCCGAGTAAGCATCACCACTGTCAGACGCATCTTGGTAAAGCACAACATGACCACGAAGCAATTGTAGATACTTTATTAATCCCAGAGGGAAACTAGAGGGTCCTATTTGAGAGGGACAGTGTCAGGGTCAAAGAGAGGTGAGTGTTGCAGTCCTTTACATTTACAACACAGAACAGTAACAGCTGATATTTATCATTGGATAAGTACCACATAGATATATTCAGAAAGCTTCACAGGTACCTGTGCAGTGGGGTGGGGCAGTTCTGTTTGTGTTTAGTTGTGTTTCTTGAGTAATGCGCAGTATTTTTGTTGCAGAGAATCAGGGACATGGATGGAGCTGCTCAGCCTCATGAATGTATTTACATCACTGATCCCGCACTGAAAAGCACTGGTAGAGACACACCTCTGTAACTTTACCAGCTTGTCTCCTATTGGTCACGTTTCCCCAACCCCCACACGAAGGAGGAAGAGGACTGAAACTGAGACAGAGCAGCTCCTTTACTTAAGCTGCAACCCTGCAGCTGATATGAGATTATTGCTTATAGACACCATGAAGATCACGCGTTAACCAGTGTGTGTGTGTGTGTGTGTGTGTGTGTGTGTGTGTGTGTGTGGGATGCAACATGCCTTTTGTGTAATATTTATTTATGAGTCTAAATGAAGCTTTTAATGTTTTAAGTTTCTTGTTGACGTGTCTCTGTGGTGTGAAATTGGGAAGACTGATTGGATCCCTCATGCATCATTTATGAAGATAATTAATTGGAGGGCCTCTCCCTTCTGCTGACCTTGTTTCAGAACAACGGATCAGAGCGAGCTGTATCACCGAAGGTAGAAACATGGTGGAGACAGGTCTGGTTCATTTCTGCACAAATTCGGTGTTTTTAGTGTCTTTATGAGTAAAATAATTCAGTTCAGTTTATTTATGAAGCATCAAGTCAGGACCAGTCGTCTCAAGGACCTGGACACAGTAACTAGTACAGGTCAGGTCATTAAAGCAATCAGTAACAAGTTTCCTATATAAGGAACCCAGCAGGTCGCATCAAGTCACTGACTAGTGTCAGAGTCTTTACAGCAATCCTCATACTAAGCAAGCATGCAGCGACAGTGGAGAGGAAAACTCTCTTTTAACAGGAAGAAACCTCCAGAGAATCCTGGCTCAGTATAAGCAGCCATCCTCCACGACTCACACACACACACACACATGCACATGCATACGTGAACACGCGTACGCACGCGCACATACACACATACATGTGCACGCACACACAGACACGCACACCTACACACACACAGACGTGCACATACACACACATGGGCACACATACACGCACACACACACACACACACCTACA
>SSNQ01034199.1:339645-361464 GCA_006942095.1 Nothobranchius kuhntae | reverse complement strand
ACACACACACACACACACACACACAAGGGACTGTCTCAGCTGTTATTTTCTTTAAGGAGTGTGCACGTACAGCATGCACGCCTTGTGCACGAGCCTACTATTGAAGCTGCCATTACGCTTTTGGCCTGAGGGGGCAATCACGAGCATAAAAATCCAAAACTCCGTAAAATCCCTTTAATCATCATCAGATAACACAGGTGAGCCGTCTTTTTCTTTCAGCACCATGGACAGACGGTGATTGTAACTAAAGCCCGTGTCCTCTCTTTTGTTGCTTGTGTAGTGACTGGCTTACGTTCATATGTCTACAAATTACTTGTTGGTGCAACGCACGAACAATAGAACAGAGGAAAGAGTGTGAGGAAGAAACAGGTCGAAGACACATGAGAGCAGCAAAACAAGAAGCAGAAAGTACTATAACGAAATCAGCTGTAACAGACCACTGTACAACAGAAAACCAAATAATTGACTGGAACAGAACGAGGAACATCAACACAGAACAACAAAAAGACAAAAGATGGATTAAGGAAGCTATAGAAATAAGGAGACATGGACACACAACCATAAACAGAGACAATGGGGTCTGACCATTGGATCATTCATGGGACTGTGTCATCAGCGAGAAGAGCACGGGAGGGAGAGGGCGACACCATCCTCTGCTGCCCGCAAAAAAACGAAGAAGGAAGTGACCCCGCCATTAGTAAGTAAGTGAGTAAATTTGATTTAAATAGCACTTACAGACATAGAATCACAAAGTGCTTCACATAGATCAAAGCAAAATAAAACATGAAGTCATAAAATCATAACGATCTCAAAACAGAAATAGATTAACATCAGAAAACATATGGTCAACATTCCATAAATAGATGAAATATGATTACAAATTTGAGTTAAAAATAAGAAAATTAAAGATTTAGGCGAAAGCAGCTTTCAACAAACGGGTCTTTAACTGTTTTTAAAAGTGTCCAGACTGTCAATGCTACGTAAGGATAAATAAGATCATTCCAAAGTCGGGGTGCAACAGTCTGGAAGGAGCGATCACCTCGACTTTTGTATAGGAGTGTAGAGGACATCAGAACAGGAGTGATGTGTGCTATTTGCTCCAGTTAGGAGCCTCGCTGCAGAGTTCTGGGCCAACTGAAGGCGGTCAAGGGCCTTTTTGTTAAAACATGTGAAACGTGTGTTACGGTAATCTAGTCAGGAGGAGATAAAGGTATGGAGAACCATTTCAAGTTCATGTTTTGACACCAACCTTCACAGTCTGGAGATATTTCTGTAGCAGTGTTGTTATTGGGTGGGCATCTTAGTTTTAGTCAATTTTAGCCCTGATATTTTATTCTGAAAGAATGCTAGAAAGTTGTTAACAGTTAGACCTTGAGTAAACTGGCATAAGAGGGGCGTGAGGTGAAACAATCTAGTTTATGGTGTCAAACAGGACTTTACAGTTATTTTTGTGGCCCTGGAAGTTTTCACTGTCTTATTTAGAGAGGTTATCAGTTCTCTAAAGTGCAGCCTGTGACTTTCTAATCTAGTTGACTTCCAACGTCTCTCGGCTGTGCGATTTCTTCTTCCTCAGTAAGTGAGGCAGCATCAGAGGTGACTGTAGAACCTCATCTGTGCTTGAACCGTTTTGATCCAGTTGAGCTTTCAGAGTTATCAAAAATATTAGCTTCATCTAAACCTTCAACTTGCATTTTGGATCCAATCCCAACCAAATTATTTAAAGAAGCATTTCCTTTGGTTAATTCAATTCAATTCAATTCAAGTTTATTTATATAGCGCCAAATCACGACAAGAGTCGTCTCAAGGCACTTCACATAATAAACATTCCAATTCACAGTTCATTAAGCCAATCAGAAATAATGGGTCCTATATAAGGAACCCAGCAAATTGCATCAAGTCACTGACTAGTGTCAGTGACTATACAGTTACTGCCCCCATTCTAGATATAATCAATCTATCCTTAGTAAATGGATATGTACCACAGGATTTTAAGGTTGCTGTACTCAAACCGTCACTTAAGAAGCCTTCTCTGGATCCAGATGACCCAATGAATTATAGACCAATATCTAACCTTCCATTTTTATCCAAAGTCCTGGAGAAAATAGTGGCCATCCAAGTATGTGAGCATTTAAACACTAATGCTCTGTTTGAGGAATTTCAGTCTGGTTTTAGAGAGTATCACAGCACTGAAACTGCATTAGTGAGAGTTACAAATGACATTCTCATGGCCTCAGATAAGAATCTTGTGTCTGTTCTAGTCTTGTTAGATCTCAGTGCTGCCTTTGACACAGTTGATCACAATGTTCTTTTAGAAAGACTTGAAGATCAAAGGAACAGCGCTAGGCTGGTTTAAATCCTACCTGTCTGACAGATTTCATTTTGTAAATGTACATGACAAATCTTCTTCATACTCCAGGGTTACTTGCGGAGTACCACAGGGTTCAGTGCTTGGACCAATTCTTTTTACTATTTATATGCTCCCAGTTGGTAAAATCATTAGACAGCATGGGATAAACTTCCACTGTTATGCTGACGATACTCAGTTATATTTATCCATTAACCCTGATGAACCTAATCGATTGGGTAGGATACAGGCTTGTCTTGAGGACATAAAAAATTGGATGACTCTAAACTTTTTGCTTTTAAATCAAGACAAGACGGAAGTTCTCATCTTTGGACCAGAAATCCAGAAAAGGAAATTGCTTAGTCAATCACCTGACCTGAATGGCATTACATTAATCTCCGAGAACAAAGTAAGGAACCTTGGTGTTATCTTTGACCAGGACATGTCATTCAAATCCCACATTAGACAGGTTTGTAGGATTTCCTTTTTCCACCTTCGGAATATTGCTAAGATTAGAAGCATCCTTTCCAGGAGTGATGCTGAAAACTAGTTCATGCATTTATTACATCAAGACTGGATTACTGTAATTCATTACTCTCAGGAAGTCCACAGAATGTAGTTAAAAGTCTTCAGCTTGTCCAAAATGCTGCAGCTAGAGTTCTGATGAGAATTAAAAAGAGAGATCATATCTCTCCTGTCTTAGCTTCCCTACATTGGCTACCTGTTAAATTCAGAACAGATTTTAAGATCCTTCTTCTCACATATCCTTCTTCTCATAATAATCAAGCTCCATCATACATTAGGAATCTGATTGTTCCATATGTTCCTAACCGAGCACTTCGCTCTCAGACTGCAGGTTTACTGGTGGTTCCCAGAATATCTAAAATTAGGATGGGAGGCAGATCTTTTAGTTATCAGGCTCCTCTCGTGTGTGTGTGTGTGTGTGTGTGTGTGTGCATGTGTGTGTGTGTGTGTGTGTGTGTGTGCTCTGTCTTCTCGATCCCCAGTGAGTCGTGGAGGATGGCTGCTTATACTGAGCCAGGATTCTCTGGAGGTTTCTTCCTGTTAAAAGGGAGTTTTCCTCTCCACTGTCGCTTTATGCTTGCTTAGTATGAGAATTGCTGTAAAGTCACTGACACTAGTCAGTGACTTTACAGCAATTTGCTGGGTTCCTTATATAGGAAACATTATTTCTGATTGGCTTAATGAACTGACCTGAATTGGAATGTTTATTATGTGAAGTGCCTTGAGACGACTCTTGTCGTGATTTGGCGCTATATAAATAAAATGGAATTGAATTGAATTCCTGGATCATTTATTTAAACTGAGTGAGCAGGAAGTCTTTAACAGTGCAGCTGGATCTGCTGCAGGAGGATCCAGATGTGGATGGAGGGCTGGAGCAGACCCGTGGCTGGACGTTTCTGGCCAGAGGAACATCATACAGGACGGTCTGCAGAGAGAGCTTTGGGATGCTTCCTCTCACTGTCCACTCCATCGTCCATCTACAGGGCCTGCTGGGCTGGCTCAGACGACAGCTGTTACATCTCTATGATGTATTCAGAAATATGAAATGAAGAGATGGTTTATGGATCCACTGGTATAACAATTGTGACTCTTCAGCAAATAAAACCACAGTGTTGTTTTTAATAGAGGTTCCTACATAAATTACTTGCCTGTTAACAGCAGTGGTGGTCTGCTGGTACCTCCTGCAGGACAGAGCACCACTGACCTCCTCCACACACATCTTCCTCAGGCTCATCCTCCAGACCCACAACTTCACCAGCACAGAGGCAGATGTGCAGCACAGTGCATGCTGACCTGTAATAGATTAAATAAGAGGGTTTTATTAAATAGAAAAATGTAAAACAAAACACAACCTGCAGTACACTGGTTCTGTTCAGCAGGGACTAGTTAAATAAAAACTACAGAGAATGTACATTTTTAAGACAGATCTGATCATTATTAGGCTTAAGTTGAATAAACAAATGCACATTGAAAACACTTCAATGCTATTTTATTAAAAAGCCTGTTTTTAAAAGCGTTTTACTCTCATTTGATGCAAAAATAAGAAGTTCTAAGGTCCAATTTACATTAGAAAACATCCTGCTGCATTAAACATTTATAATTCATTTGGTTTATAATAATTACCTACATGATAATACTCTGTAGTAATGTGTTGTGCACGTTTAACAAGTTCATTCTGTAGCTTAAAACATACATGAAACCATCTAAAGTTAACATGTAAGTCCTGAAAGCTTCTAGAATAAACAAAGTTACTTTACCTGAAAATGGTTGTGAACAAACGCTGCTGATGGACGTGAAGCTGCTGTAGCTATTTTCGCTAGCTTTAGCATTTTTCCTTTGCGTGTAGCTGCCGCCGCGGCTGTGACGGGACCTACGGGCCACCGTAGAGGTGAAGGCTAGACTGTCCGAATTCAGAGCCGCTGGTTCCGGTTTTAGCGGTCGAGCAAGGACCCGGCCTTGCTAGACCGGCGAGGACACGTACTCACAAGCATCCTACCCATGGATTCGGACACACCCTATATCTATGGGACTGCACAGCATACTGGATGTTAGTGGTTAGCATGCTTGAGCCATGTTGGTTGGGGTGAATACCGTCTTGCCTGAAAAGGAGAAACGGTTCCAAAACAGGTTAAAATTATCAATGAAACCAAAACTGTGGGAACTGCAAGCAGACTGAAGCCAGGAGTGGAGACAGAGCAGACGGCTAAAACTTCCACATCCATGAGAAACTGTGGGGATCGGGCCGGAGATGAAAACAGACATTCTGCTGCTCTTCAGAACGTCAAAGAGATGGTTAACATGCTGTTGAGTGATGGATTCCTGATGCAGAACATCGCTTGATCCCACATGAATGATCACTCTTTTAACTGAAGCTGGGATGGAGTACAGCAGACCAGGATGTATATCCAGGAGAGCATTGATGGTGGTCTGGGGTGGAAGAGACTGTGGAGGCTGCTTCTTGTGGACTACAGACTCCTGTGTCACAGATGGTTGAGAGGGAAAAGGAAGCCTGGATGTATCAGCTGGTTGTTCCTCAACAAGTGGAGAGAAGCGGTTTGAAAGTCTGAGGTCAAGTCGAGGGATGGGATCAACAACAGGGGCTCTCCTATGGCCACGTACCACAACCTCTGACCAAGATGAAAATGGGTCAGGAGTACAGCTGGATCAGTTTTTGTGGTGCAGTGTGATCCCAAGCAATGGTGTCTAGGAGTAGAGAGTCCTGCATGGATGTTTTATCTTCAAACTGACTGATAATGGTCTCAGACAGCACAAGGATACAAGATCTAAAACTATCCAGCAGCATTTCTTTCTTTTGCAGTTCAGCAGAGAGTCGTTGTATATCCTCTTCAACCCTCAGGCGTCACTTTAAATTTCATCCTAAACAGTCATTAGAGGACAAAAACGTCCGCTTGTAAAAGTGGCCATAAAAAATGTATACATAATTTTTTTTTTTGCTTTTTTTCATAAATCTGTTGGACAACTTCAGCCCTGCTCAAACATAAAAAAAAATTCAATCATTTTCAGGCTTTTAACCCTTGAAATGCCAGTTTGAATACTCAAAGTCATTGCTGTAATTTATAAAAAAAAAACACAAAAACTGAGCTGTTTTCTAAAAAAGACATTTTTTTGCCTGGGGTGTTTAGTACAAATCAGTCTTGATTATGTTATGAAATATCTAAAATGTTTAATTTTTTGTATTTATAGTTTTTACATAGCAACAGATTTAAAATTTACTATACACTCGAGCCATTAGAGGACAAAAACGTCCACTTTTAAAACTGCTTTAAAAATGGTCCAGATTAATACTTTTTTCTGCGTTTTGAGTCTAAATCTTGTGATCAACTTCAGTTCTGATAAAAAAAATCAAATATTGAATATTTATCTAAATTTTAACCCTTTATATGCCAGTTTGATTATGTGATGCTCATTTTTTCATGAAAAAAGCAGACAAAAGAGGAGATGTTTTACATAAAACATATTTTGAGTGACTGAAATCATTTTTTAAATCAGCCTTGGATATGTCAAGAGTCTGGCAAAATATCACATTTTATGCTTTTTTAGCTTTTGTGCACAAGTAGATTTAAAATTTACCACCCTCTTGTGCCTGTAATGGACAAAAACGTCCCATCGACTTCAATGCAAACCACAGTTTTTGATCCTGTATCATCTGCATCAAATAATCATGCTTTCTGTGATGTTATGGTTTCATTTTGGACAAAAGTAGTCAAATTTATGATTTTTACTGTTCACTCCCAAATTCAGCCATTTCTCCATATATTGCTCAGGCGAGAAAGGCTCCTGTCTCCTGTCTCCTTCCTCCTCTTGTCTCCTGTCTCCTTCCTCCTCTTGTCTCCTGTCTCCTTCCTCCTCTTGTCTCCTGTTTCCTTCCTCCTCTTGACTCCTGTTTCCTTCCTCCTCTTGACTGTTTCCTTCCTCCTCTTATCTCCTGTCTCATTCCTCCTCTTGTCTCCTGTCTCATTCCTCCTCTTGTCTCCTGTCTCATTCCTCCTCTTGTCTCCTGTCTCCTTCCTCCTCTTGTCTCCTGTCTCCTTCCTCCTCTTGTCTCCTGTCTGAGACAAGAGGAATCTGAGAACTGCAGTTCAAAGGTAACTCATGAGGTGAATATATATGAAGCCAAGTGGCAGTTTTTCTTCAGGACTGAGAGGAAATGCAGGAAGATAATAAACAGACAGGACATAAAAATAGTCAAATGAAAAACAAGTTCGTTTTTGTACCTGGTAGCAATAAACAGACACCACTGAAGGTAATCAGAATTTAGGAACAGAAAATCAAATTATTCTTTCAATGTTGAGAGGCTGCAGGCACATCAGTGAGTTTGCGGCTGCTGCGCTGGGGGAGGGGGGAGAGAGCTGAGGCAGGTAGTAAAGATGCAAAAACTACCGTTGTTAAAAGAAATGTGTGTTAACTTAGAAAATGCAGGCGCAAGTTTAATTACTTGTTAACATTTTTCTCCAACGTTAAGACTGCTGCATAAAAAAATAAATAAATAAAAAATAAAAGACTACTGCTCGCGTGGACCCCCTTGTGGTTGTGGGCACTTGGGCCTGTGCCCAGTTTCTCCATATTATAATCCGGCCTTGCCCAGGACAAGTTACAAGTGGAAGCAGCATTGCTTGAAGCTGGTGTGACCTCAGTCCACATGGCTCACACCAGTATGTGGAGGGCTGTTGTTTACTTGAGGACAGACAGATTATTTTTTAAATAATTCTTGGATATTTTGACTAATGACAAACTACCAGTACCCAGGAAAAAAAAGGCTGGGTATGCTGAAAGGTAAAAATTTGAAGCACCAGTACTATGTACCGCTGCATGCCAGCCCACTTACAGCACTGCCGGTGGATTTAAAATAACCTTATAATGGAATACTTTCAAAACGCTTGATTTTCACATAAGGATTTTAAAATTGTTGGCCAATTTTCAATACATGAGAGACCATTCACATTGTAGTGCAAAATCAAGGATTTACCACTTTTGGTCCTACAGCAACTGTGTGTGCAGCAACTGAGCAAATACTACACACTACACACAAACTACCTTCAGACATGTACTTTCCCACAATGGGAAATCTCATACGATAAAACGTGACTTCAGTGTTAAGTTTTCACCACCCCCATCCCTTTTGAAATGCTTAAAGTTGCGCACAATAAAGAAAATCCTACCAGAGAATCCTATCTTCTGTGGTGTGTTACGGGCGCTCTGGTCAACTTAGAAGGACAGACCCACTCCAGTCAGAAATCTGGGCTTTCAAACATGTTGGATTGTCTTGGTTTGATAATCGAACCTGCTGAAACTTATTGAAGTTGACATCCACCTAATCAGAAAATAAGGCGACTAAAGAGTGCTGCATGCCTCTGCAATGTTTGTTTACTTCAAAGTCAAGTTAAATCTCACGAGATTTCCTGTCTGAGGAAATGTTTGTGATTTAAATTGGTGAAAGCATTTTGTGTGTAGTGTGTAGCTTTGGACTGGCTGCCAACAACACACTGTATAACCAAAACTGGAAATCTGTGATTTGTTAATACTTTGTGGTCTTACATGCTTTGAAAATTGGCTGACCGTTTAAAAATTCTGTCTTGTGAACCGGTCTTTAGTGATAGAAGTTCACCTGTTCTCTGAGTCGTTGGGTTTCCTCCTGATATGCTGCCAGCTGTTTTTTCCATTGTGCCACATTAGCATTAGCTTCGTGCAATGCTGCCACCAATTTAGAGTTGCTGTCCTGCAGAGTGAAGAGCTCAGATTCCAGGTTTATCTCACAAATAGACCTGAAAGCACACAACACCAATTCCAAGTTAATTTGGTAGGATAATCATGTTGATAAGATCATATAGGCTCTGGTATCAAGATGCTATTGAGTGGGGTCTTTATGTTAAAGACTAAAACTAAAAAAACAGAGGGCCATTTTGCTACGGAGAAGCACACAATATTCCAGGCAGATAAAACTGGCTGAACACTTAATGTCTGATGACCTCTGCCCAATGGTAGGGCAGGTTGTTGACAAATGTCATAACCTTTGCATTACATGGCCTTCTCCTACTCTACAGCTTTACAGGCTTGTCTTGAAGACATAAAAAACTGGATGACTCAAAACATTCAGCTTTTAAATCAAGACAAGACTGAAGTTCTCATTTTTGGACCTGAAATTCAGAAAAGGAAATTGCTTAGTCAATCACTTGACCTGGACGGCATTAAATTAGTCTCCGAGAACAAAGTAAGGAACCTTGGTGTTATTTTTGACCAGGACATGCCATTCAAATCCCACATTAAACAGGTTTGTAGGATTTCCTTTTTCCACCTTCGGAATATTGTTAAGATTAGAAGCATCCTTTCCAGGAGTGATGCTGAAAAACTAGTTCATGCCTTTATTACATCAAGACTGGATTACTGTAATTCATTACTCTCAGGAAGTCAACAGAATGTAGTTAAAAGTCTTCAGCTTGTCCAAAATGCTGCAGCTAGGGTTCTGATTAGAATTAAAAAGAGAGATCATATTTCTCCTGTCTTAGCTTCCCTACATTGGCTACCTGTTAACTTCAGAATAGATTTTAAGATCCTCCTTGTCACATATTGAGCTCTTAATAATCAAGCTCCATCATACATCAGTGACCTAATTGTTCCATATATTCCTAACCGAGCACTTCGCTCTCAGACTGCAGGTTTACTTGTGGTTTTCAGAATATCTAAAATAAGGATGGGAGGCAGATCTTTTAGCTATCAGGCTCCTCTCTTGTGGAACCAGCTCCCAGCTTTAGTCCGTGAGGCAGACACCTTGTCTGCTTTTAAGACTAGGCTTAAAACATTTTTAATTGATAGGGCCTATGATTAAAATCTGATAACAGCCCAGATCTGGACAAGTGGGGGAGAAGAGGGAGGTGGAGTGTACAGTCAGTAAAGACGGCTTTCCCTTGCCCTGCCTCCAACATGCCGTCGTCGTCGCCGTTGTTGGGTCGCCAAGGCAGCATCCCAACTAGGAAGCTCAAGACCGTCCTCTCCCGGCCACCTCCACCAGCAGGACCCCAAGGCGTTCCCGGACTAGATTGGAGATGTAACCTCTCCAACGTGTCCTGGGTCGACCCGGGGGCCTCCTGCCAGCAGGACATGCCCGAAACACCTCCCCAGGGAGGCGTCCAGAAGGCATCCTGACCAGACGCCCAAACCACCTCAAGTGACTCCTTTCGATCCAGAGGAGCAGTGGTTCTACTCAGAGTCCCTCCCGAATGTCCGAGCTCCTCACCCTATCTCTAAGGCTGAGCCCGGCCACCCTATGGAGGAAACTCATTTTGGCCGCTTGTATCCGCGATCTCGTTCTTTCGGTCATTACCCAAAGCTCATGACCATAGGTGAGGATAGGGACGTAGATCGACCGGTAAATCGAGAGCCTGGCTTTCTGGCTCAGCTCCCTCTTCACCACGACAGATCGGCTCAGCGTCCGCATCACTGCAGACGCCGAACCAATCCACCTGTCGATCTCCCGATCCCTCCTACCCTCACTCGTGAACAAGACCCCGAGATACTTAAACTCCTCCACATGAGGTTTGAACTCTCCCCCGACCTGGAGTTGGCAAGCCACCCTTTTCCGGTCGAGAACCATGGTCTCAGATTTGGAGGTGCTGATCCTCATCCCAGCCGCTTCACACTCGGCCTCGAACCTACCCAGCAAGAGCTGAAGGTCAGAGCTGGATGAAGCTAGGAGGACCACATCATCCGCAAAAAGCAGAGACGAGATTCTCCTGCCACCAAACTCGACACACTCCACACCACGGCTGCACCTAGAAATTATGTCCATAAAGGTAATGAACAGAACCGGTGACAAAGGGCAGCCCTGGCGGAGTCCAACCCTCACCGGGAACAGGTCCGACTTCCTACCCGCTATGCGGACCAAACTCACGCTCCTCTGGTAAAGGGACTGAATGGCCCTTAACAACAGAAAGCCACCCACCCCATACTCCTGGAGCGTCCCCCACAGGGTGCCCCTGGGGACACGGTCATAAGCCTTCTCCAAATCCACAAAACACATGTGGATTGGTTGGGCTAACTCCCATGCCCCCTCCATCACCCTTGCAAGGGTATTGAGCTGGTCCACAGTTCCACGGCCAGGACGAAAACCACATTGCTCCTCCTCAATCTGAGATTCAACTATCAATCAGACCCTCCTCTCCAGTACCTTGGAGTAGACCTTTCCAGGGAGGCTGAGGAGTGAGATCCCCCTATAGTTGGAACACACCCTCAGGTCACCCTTCTTAAAGATGGGGACCACCACCCCGGTCTGCCACTCCACAGGAACTGCCCCGATGACCACGCAATGTTGAAGAGATGTGTCAACCATGACAGCCCTACAACATCCATAGCCTTGAGATACCCAGGACGAATCTCATCCGCCCCCGGGGCTCCTCTGCTGTGTAGTTGTTTGACTGCATCAGCAACTTCTGCCCCCGAGATTGGACAGTCCATGCCCAGGTCTCCCGGCTCTGGTTCCTCCTCGGAATGTGCGTAGGTGGGATTGAGGAGCTCCTCAAACTATTCCTTCCACCGTCCGACTGTAGCCCCAGTTGACGCCAGCAGCTCCCCATCCCCACTGTAAACAGTGTGAGCGAGTTGCTGCCTTCCTCTCCTGAGGCGCCGGACAGTTTGCCAGAACCTCTTTGGAGCCGATCGATAGTCTTTCTCCATGGCCTCACCAAACTCCTCCCACGCCCGAGATTTTGCCTCGGCAACTGCCACTGCTGCACCCCGCTTGGCTATCCGGTACCTGTCTGCTGCCTCCAGAGACTCACAGACCAGCCATGCCCTGTAGGTCTCCTTCTTCAGCCTGACAGCTCTCCGAACCTCTGGTGTCCACCAGTGGGTACGGGGGTTGCCACCACGACTGGCATCGGCCATTTTGCGACCACAGCTAGCAACAGCTGCCTCAATAATCGCAGAGTGGAACAAGGCCCACTCGGAGTCAATGTCCCCCACTGCTCTCGGGACGTGGTCAAAGCTCTGCCGGAGGTGGGAGTTGAAGACCGTCTTTACAGGTTCTTCTGCCAGGCGTTCCCAGCAGACCCTCACTATGCATTTGGGTCTGCCAGGTCTATGCGGCATCTTCCCCTGCCATCTGATCCAACTCACCACCAGGTGGTAATCAGTTGACAGCTCTGCTCCTCTCTTGATATTTTGATGATATTTTGTTCTTCTTCTCTTCACTCGAGTGTCCAAAACATACGGCTGCAGGTCAGATGATACGACTTCAAAGTCTATCATTGACTTGCGTTTTAGGCTGCCCTGGTACCAAGTGTACCAATAGACATCCTTATGTTCGAACATGGTGTTCATTCTGGCCAAACTGCGGCTTGCACAGAAGTCCAATAACGAAACACCACTCGAGTTCAGATCAGGCGGGCCGTTCCTCCCAATCACACCCCTCCAGGTCAAGCTGTCATTGCCCACGTGAGCATTGAAGTCCCCCAGCAGGACAGTAGAGTCCCCTGATGGAGCACTATCTAGCACTCGTCCCAGGGACTCCAAAAAGGGTGGGTACTCTGAACTGATATTTGGCCCATAAGCACAACAGTCAGGACCCGTTCCCCAACCCGAAGGCGCAGGGAACTACCCTCTCGTCCCCCGGGGTAAACCCCAATACACAGACAGAGAGTCTTGGGGCTAACAAAAAGCCAACCCCAACCCTCCGCCTCTCACCCAGAGCATTTCCAGGAAAGCAGAGTGTCCACCCCCTCTCAAGGACTTGGGTTCCAGAGCCAATGCTGTGTGTCGAGGTGAGTCCGACTATATCTAGCCGGTACCGCTCAACCTCTGCCACAAGCTCCTGCTCCTTCCCCGGCAGCGAGATGACGTTCCATGTCCCAAAAACCAGTTTCCTTGTCCGGGGATCGGACCGCCAAGGCTCCCGCCTTGGTCTGCCACCCGATCCACACTGCACCGGACCCTTCATGTTCCTCCTGCGGGTGGTGGGTCTACAGTTGGATGAGCCCATGTAGCCGGTTCGGGCTGGGCCCGGCCGAGCCCCATGGGCGAAAGCCCGGCTCACGGGCCCCAACCCCAGGCCTGGCTCCAGGGTGGGACCCCGGTAACCCTCCGGGCCGGGTACTCTGACTCTTTGAATTTACATCCATGGAAGATCCTCTGAACCGTTCTTTGTCTCACCCTTCACCTTCACCCTCCAACATGCCTCCATCTAAAAGGCTAGGTTATCCAGAGTTCTCTCTGTAGTTATGCTGCTATAGGCTTAGACTGCTGGAGGACATACTGACCACATTTTACACTCTATTGTAAGGGAGTTTTTCCTCTCCACTGTCGCTGCATGCTTGCTTAGTATAAGGATTGTTGTAAAGACTCTGACACTAGTCAGTGACTTGATACAACCTGCTGGGTTCTTTATATAGGAAACGTTTTACTGATAGGCTTAATGAACTGACCTGTGTTGGATTGTTTACTGTGTGAAGTACCTCGAGTGACTCTTGTTGTGATTTGGCACTTTATAAATAAACTTGAAACTTGATAGGGGGTGCTAGGTGCCCCCCCCCCCCCCCCACNNNCCCCCCCCCCCCCCCCCCAGTCTCACGGGAAGAAGATGAAGAAGATAGAAATCACAAAAAATATATATGTATAAAAACATGAAAATTTAACTCATCAAATTATACATTATGCAGACTAAAAGTGCTGTGTATAATCTGCATTTAAGTGTAGTTTAATATGTTATTTACACTTTTACCACATCTGAATCTTCTGGTGATGTATTTCCTGCTCCTTTTAGGTGCAACAATCTCTACCATAAACCTAGGCTGTAAACGAATGTGCAGTTTGTAATAAAAAGCTATGGTTTTGCACCCATATGTCACATCATACTGGAATCACTATGTTCCAGATATCAACTGGAAGGCAGTATGGATGATCCCTCATAAATATTTGTTGATAAATAAAGTAAAATAAGTGTCATTTAAAATTCTTCAATAAATTTACCTTGCAAAGCACTACATAGTGAAATTTAAAAGAGATATTAATGTTAACTGCAGTTTTGTGGAGGTCATCCAGAAACTGTTATCTGTTTTGGCACTGTTCTTTCACGCAAATGTTTTGTAAAGAGTTCAGCAGGTTTATTACTCGGCATATTTTTAAGGATTTCTCTTTAAGATGGCAAAATGTGTTACTTTGTTTTTTTTAACCCACCCAAAACGTATGATGTCTTTCTTTGGAATAAACGTGTTACTTCTCTTGGCTAAAGTCCAGATCCATAAATGTGAATTTTCTAATGACACGCCATATTTTTCATATTTCCTTAAAGATGTAGAACTTTATATAAATCTAATTTCTCAGTCCTCTAACAAAGAGGCTCTCCAAACAATTGATGTTTGTGGATTTTTACATATATTTGTATAATTAATCCCCCTGGCTGAATGTCCTCTTAAAGATCTGTATGTACACTTAATGTGTTCTCTTGATGTATACTTGCACTTTGTTAAATAAAGTTACAAAATATATATGTATGTAGAGAGATAGAGAGCGAGAGAGAGAGAGAGAGAGAGAGAGAGAGAGAGAGAGAGAGAGAGAGAGAGAGAGAGAGAGAGAGAGAGAGAGAGAGAGAGAGAGAGACCTACGCTAACTGGCGCATGCATGCTGGATCCCCCCCAATAAAAGAATAGGACACAGGGGTTTGCAACAACGCAGATGAGCGCAGAAGACCAACAGGGCGGATTCTCTTCTCAGGTCAGGACAGAATCGGAAATTCTCCACAGTTCACCATCCTTTGTTTTTGCAGAGCAGCTGAGTACACCTCGTGGAGGTTTTTTTTATATGAAGAACCGTAAAATGGTGAAATGTTGCATTAGAAACTGATCAACACCCTCTATCAGGTAAAAAATATACACAAGACAGTCAGAAATCAGCTCAGTGTGATGATGGAGTAATTGGGTTACACAAACCAAGTGCTTTTTTTTAAATTATTACAACAAATCAGCAAAGGTAAGACAGAATTTATGCTCGACGTAATGAAATTAACTTTGTTTTCTTTTGCTGATGTTTTGCCCAGTAGCGGTTTTAGGCACGGGCAGACAGGGCAGTTGCACGGGGCGGCATTTTTTCATGACACAAAAGGGACGCACAAGCGCTGAGTAAAAAATAAAAAAGAAAGAAATCTGCGCCGCACCGAGGTTTTCTATTATCTGTCATATGACAGTGTCTGGATTGGAAACAGCAAGTTGGCGCCCCCTGCAGCTGCAGGCGCTCCTGCCGACTGAGAGGGTTCAGGTGCACCGTGTGTGTATGAAGAAGGGGGGGGGGGGGATTCACCTCTGGGTCTTTCCCAAATGAAATGAGCAGGTAGGGGCTGAATCAACTGTATTAACATGGCTAAAGCCAATCACATCTTGATGTTCTTCCATTTAACGCACATTTAATTCATAATATCATAAACACAGGCCTATCATTCTTTCAGGTTTTTCTGAGTTGAGTGAAATGGCCGAATAAAAAAAGGAAAAGCAAAACGATTTTGTGGTCAAACCCCCCCCATCAAGGTCAAATTGTTTAGTCCTGACTAAAGGAAACTTATTGAGTCAAGAGCCAAACAGAAGAGATGAACATAAAAGGCTAACCACCAGGTGCCCGATTCAGGAAAAAGAAAAAAAGAGAAGAAAGATAAAGGTATGTACGCTGTCATGCAGAGGCGGCGTTACCATTAGGCAAAGGTAGGCAATTGCCTTGGGTCTCAAAAACTTTAAGGGCCCCATGATGAACACCTAACTAATATGTTTAAGGCATTTTTCGCTCTGAAACGAGGGAACCCTGTCATTGTAAAAAGTATTGTAATGAATTGGCATGAGACTGCAGTCTGTGAAAGTGCTTCAATGTCCCCCGTTGCCCAGCTACCATGGACTAACCCATCCACAACGTCTTATCAGCGGAGCTGCGGAAGCGAAGAATAGAAGAGGACGTTTGTTGTCTGAGAAGAAAAGGAAGCGGTTATCCAAGTGGGTCCGAAAAACGTAAGAAGCAGGAAGAAAGCAAAACGTTTGTGTCAACCCTGCCATTGGTCACAGAATTTTTTATGGTGCTACAGCAGAGTAACACCAAGGGAAGTTGCAAATTTAATGCGGCAAATGAACAAGAAGCTGCCGCTAGCATTAGAGCTAGCAATGCTAATGCTTATAGCGAAGTGGAGGAGCCTGTTGCTGGAAGCTCAAGTTGCAGTGATGCAGGAGGAGAGGAGCAGAGGAGGAGGACGAGAAGAGAAGAAACAATCTACAAAGCTCAAGAAACAGGGAAAGGAGAGAAACAAGATGATTAAAGGAGCAGAGGAGGAGGAGAGAAAGAAACAAATCATTCAAGGGCAAGACTTAGAAGAGAGAGAGAAGGAAAATAAAAGCAAACGTAGAAAATGGTAACTTTGACATGGTTATGTAATTTTTTTCTGTATCTCCATATTTACCCATTTTGTCTTGTTTTATTGCTTCCTTTAGTGAAAGCAGACCAACTAAGGCACGAGATAGAGGTGTTTCACCAGAGAAAATGAGAAAGAAGAGAATAAGTGGGTGGGCAATAAATCAATAGAAACATGAATATCATTATTTTTGTACAAATCAAATGATTTCATGCTAAATATATTTGTTAAACACATTCTTTTTTCCATTCAGATGCCGTTCCAGAGATTCTTGACATCAGTGCCATCCAAGACTGGACCAGTGAAGAAGTTATACAACCTTTTTGTAGTAAGAATTAAAAAAAATAAAATCAGAATAACAGCTGTGGAGGGCCTCATGTCTTTGCTTGCCTTAGACCCCCAAATTGCTAAATCCGCCCCTTCTCTCATGATGCATGTTTTCAATTTTTTGAACCAGTTAACTGGTATTTTAACGGTTAAATTCAGTCAGCTAATTGCTAACAGAGCTAAAAGGGCTGAAATATTGAAACGAATATTCAAATGGTTAAAAAAAAATCCTTCGTTTTTTACTGATTCAAACTAGGATTTGTTAAATGCTCGCTGCAGCCTGTGGCCTGCCTGAACAACAACAAACACATGTTGACCATGTTCACATAATAATAAATAAAACAACTGTACAAGCAGAAGAAAACTCCCCAGTCACCACTAACTATCCTGTTTATTTATTGCAGATGGCTGCACTGATTATTTTTTACATGATTTGTTCTGTAAAAGTTGGCATTTTTGGTATCTACAGTTTTTTTTATGTCAGTTTAAATTACAATTTCAGAGTGTCACGTTGCGGGTGTGGATGACGGCGGACCATGTGTGGAGGAGCTGGCCAGGAGGCAAAAATGCAGGCTCGGAGAAAGTAAAAATGGTTTTAATGGCAGAGCTGGAACGACAGAACAAAACAACGCTGACAACAAACAACAATGATCCGACAAAGACTCAGGCCCTGTCCACACGTAGCCGGGGATCTGCCAAAACGTAGATATTTTTCTACGTTTTGGCCTGTCATCCACACGAAAACAGAGTTTTTTCACACGAAAACGGATCTTTTTAAAAACTCCGGCCAAAGTGAAGATCTGCGTTTTCTCCGTTTTGGGTGTCTGCGTGTGGACGGACAAAACCGGAGTTTTAAGGTCCGCAGCGTCACTTTCCGCGACAAAAAAATGCTGACATCACGTGTGCGACCTAGCCGGCATCATGGCAGCCCTCAGAGCTGCGCTCTGTCACTACCCGATCCATCAATTGTCCAAGCGCTTTCTGCTTGTTTGTTTTTGCAAGCGGAATTACTGCTCCTTGCGGAAGACCACAGACGAAGGACGAGGTTAAGAACGGGGGAAGTACTGCCGCCTACAGGTCTGGCGTGTCCTTAACAACGTATTTATCCAGGTACGTGTGGACAGAGTCTGTTTTTAAAACGCGGTGGTGTGGATGCAAGTTTTTGGAGGGGCGGAAATTTGTTTTTAAAAAACCCCGGCTACGTGTGGACTAGGCCTCAAACAAGACGGGAGGTATAAATACTCAGGGAAACAATCAGGAACACATGGGCAGATTAACAAGGGGCAGGTGAGAACAATAAAGACTAATCAGGAGGCAGGGGAGAGTCACAGTCAGGGAGGCAGGAGCAGATTGTGACACAGAGGCAATTGTAAAATATTATGGATCATGATAAAGATCTATTGGAGATCTACCCCAACTTTTGGACTGCTCTGCCAGTCACTGTGGCTCAAGCTGAGAGGAGCTTTTCAAAACTTGATCAAGTCATACCTGAGGTCAGCTATGTTTCAGGGGCGGCTCACTAACCTGGCTCTGATTAGTATCAATCACTCAGTAGGGGAGCAGATTTCATATGATGACATTATTGATGAGTTTGCATCAAGGTTAGGTTTTAATTTTAGTTTGTGTTTTCTGTTCTAAGTGCAATGCTGTAGTGATTATCTTTAGTTTGTTATGTGTGAAATATTTTTGCTATTTAGAATATTTATTATGTATTATGTTCATATATTCTTAATATTTAGTTACTTTAGTTGTTTTTGTATATTTGATTCTATATATTTTGATACAGTATATAATGTATATTGCTGTACATTCTGACAACTTCATAGTAATTAATGTAAATATGTGCAACTTAGAAAAATGAATGTTCAATAGTCGTTCTAATAAAACACGCCTGTTTGTAGAAAACATGCGTGCGTTCGTGCAGGTGGGGGGGGGCCTCAAAGGGGGCCTCGCCCGGGGAGTAATTCCATGTAGAACCGCCACTGCCTGTACCAGAGGCTTGGGAGCTTGAGGGTTCTGCACACCTTCCAGTCCATATTCTGCTCAAATGTTTCTGTACACTATGCCAGCCACTTGGTTGTGGCATTCCATGTATGCTTTCCCTGCCAACATCTTACCCCTGCAGTTATGCGATGGATTGCCACAGGGGCCAATTTGCATAGCCTACACCATGGGTCTTGTCTGGCGTGGTAGATCTTGGCCTCTTGTTGCTCTGGTGTTCAGGGCCTTTTCCGGTGCAGTCGGGATGAGTGTGTAAGGCCCTTCAGACCAGCTCTTTCTAGCCATTGGTGGGATTTCTTGATATAAGCCCTTTCAGTTATCTATCGGTGGTACATCCCATCTAGAAGTTTGTCCTCCCGTGACTGTATTTCCATCGTCTCCTTCTCTGGTCGCCATTGTTGGGGCCTTATCCTTGATGTACTTATGGATCTTGGTTGCTTCATCCTGGAAAGTGGCTCTCACACTCATTAGTCCACTGCCTCCTTCCTCATGGCTAGTGTACAGTCTCAGGGTGCTGGATTTGGGATGGAATTTTCCATGCGTGGTTAGGAGCTCCCGTGACTTAACATCTGTGGTCTGTATTTCTTCCTTTGGCCAGCTTATCCTTACTGCAGGAGATCTGATTGCTGGCAGGGCATAGCGGTTTATCTTCCAGATCTTGTTCTTGCCATCAAGATTACTTCTTAGGACTCCCTGCGTGCGAGCTGAGCATGCGTGCATTGAGAGCAGGAGGTTTTTGCCGCCTGGGCGGTGCGAGGCTGCGCTTTGACACGAGGGCAAAGCTTGCATCAGTGGCAACGGGTGAAGAGAAATGTGTAAAGCAACAAAGTTTTTTCATGGTGTAAGTTTTGTAAACATTTGTTACAAATCAGTAGATGTGTTTTGTCCTGACAGCCTTCCATAGAAGGAAACCTTGCCTCCAATATGACGTCACCCAGAGACTTAGATCCTTTTGATCTATTTTTAGAACAGATTTTTGTTGTTATATGTTATAAATCTTCCAAAACTTTTCAACAACTGGGCATCTTTTAAGTCATTTACTACAACATTTTGATGGATATTTCCAGAGATTAACTGTAAAAACTACACATTGTCACTTTAAATTGTGCCATTTGTATGGCATGGTAAGTTTTTAACACCACTGAAATTTCTGTCCAAGAGAAAAGGGAAAAACTAGTTTAGGACCATCCCTAAGAGGCTCACATCATCCATCCATTGTCTTCCGCTTACCTGGAATCGGGTCGCGGGGGCAGCAGCCTAAATCGAGAAGCCCAGACTCCCGTCTCTCCAGCCACTTGGGCCAGCTCCTCTGGGGGTACCCCACAGCGTTCCCTGACCTGGCGAGAGACATAGTCCCTCCAAGGTGTCCTGGGTCACCCTTTAGGTCTCTTCCCGGTTGGATGTACCTGGAAAACCTCACCAGGGAGGCGTCCAGGAGGCATTCTGACCAGATGCCCGAGCCACCTCAACTGGCTTCTCTCAATGTGCAGGAGCAGCAGATCTACGCTGAGCCTTTCCTGCATGACCAAGCTTCTCACGCTACCTCTAAGGGAGAGCCCAGACACCCTGCAGAGAAAACTCTTTTTGCCTTGTGGCTCAGCCCTCTTTAAACCACGACAGACCGGTACAACGCCTGCATGACTGCAGATGCAGCACCAATCCGCCTATCGATCCCACGCTCCAGTTTTCCGTCACTCGTGTACAAGACCCCGAGATACTTAAACTCCTCGATTAGGGGCAGGACCTCATCCCTGACCCGGAGAAGGCGTTCTACCCTTTTCTAACATAAGACCATGGTCTCGAATTTAGAGGAGCTGATCCTCATCCCAGCTGCTTCACACTCGGCTGCGAACCGCTCCAGCGAAAGCTGAAGATCACGTTCTGATGAAGCCAACAGGACCACATCATGTGCAAAAGCAGAGACCTGATCCTCAGGCCACCAAAATGGATCCCCTCAACACCTTGGCTGCGCCTAGAAATCCTGTCCATAAAGGTTATGAACAGAGTCGGTGACAAAGGGCAGCCTTGGCGGAGTCCAAATCTCACTGGGAACGAGCCCGACTTACTGCCGGCAATGCAGACCTAACACCGGTCATACAGGGACCTAACAGCCCGTATCAGAGGGCCTGGTACCCCATACTCCCACAAGGCCCCCGAGGGACACGATTAAATACCTTCTTCAAATCCACAAACACTTGTAACAACTCACCACCAGGTAGTGGTCAGTTGACAGCTCCACCCCACTCTTCACTCAAGTGTCCAAAGCATGCGGCCGCAGATCAGATGAAATGATGGCAGGAACTGCGGCCTAAGGTATCCTGATGCCAAGAGCACATATAGACACCTTTATATCTGAACATGGTGTTCATTATGGACGATCAATGATGAGCACAAAAGTCCAACAACAAAACACAGCTTGAATTCAGATCGGGCGGGGCGTTTCTCCCAACCGCACCTCTCCAGGTCTCACTGTTATTGCCCACGTGAGCGTCAAAGGCCCCCAGCAGAACGAGGGAGTCACAAGAAGAAGCACTCTCCAGCACCCCCTCCAAGGTCTCCAAAAAGGGTGGGTAGTCTGAACTGTAGTGGAGGGCTGCCAGCTTAGAACGTCACAAAGGATCATATCAGGATCTCATGATCAATCGTGTCAAATGCTGCAGAGAGATCCAAAAGACAGACCTGTGTCCAGGACATGGGGTGGCCCATGTGGGGCACTTGTTTATTCATGGGTGGCACCAATGGTTATGCTTATTTATTTATACAAATCGTTTATTTGTTTATTTACTTTCTAGTGCATTTTTGAGTTTCACATTGCACAATCACCATTTTTTTCCCTCTTCATCTTCTACTTTTGTGGTGGTTAGCAAGTCACTTCTTGTTGCATTACTGCCACCAACTGGAGTTGAGTGGGACTCTAAATACTATGTATGTGAATATGAAAAAATATTAAATAATATTAATACTACAGGCCTGGGCTAGAAGACAAGGTGAAAGGTGCACGCAACCACACACTATTTTGGAGTTTACAACCCAAAACTTTTGTCGACAATGTAAAGTCAATTTAAACTGGAACTTAGTGGGGTGGCCAATCAGATTCTAAGGGTGGCATGTGCTACCCCAGGCCACTCCCTGGACACGCCCCTGCCAAAAGACAGGCTGCTGTAATTTTACCAGACTCTACAGCTTTCAGGATATCAGTGCAGAAAGTGTGTGAGTATGATGGTGTGTGCTC
>SSNQ01034199.1:326432-339635 GCA_006942095.1 Nothobranchius kuhntae | reverse complement strand
ATCCTCACCTATGGTCATGAGCTTTGGGTAATGACCGAAAGAACGAGATCGCGGATACAAGCGGCCGAAATGAGTTTCCTCCGTAGGGTGGCCGGGCTCAGCCTTAGAGATAGGGTGAGGAGCTCGGACATTCGGGAGGGACTCGGAGTAGAACCGCTGCTCCTCCGGATCGAAAGGAGCCAGTTGAGGTGGTTTGGGCATCTGGTCAGGATGCCTCCTGGACGCCTCCCCGGGGAGGTGTTTCGGGCATGTCCTGCCGGCAGAAGGCCCCCGGGTCGACCCAGGACACGTTGGAGAGGTTACATCTCCAATCTGGTCCGGGAACGCCTTGGGGTCCTGCCGGAGGAGCTGGTGGACAAGGCCGGGGAGAGGACGGCCTGGAGCTCCCTAGTTGGGATGCTGCCCCCGCGACCCGGACCCGGATAAGCGGAGGAAGACGAAGACGAAGACTATGAGTTTTTCTTGCAGGGTGAACATGAAAACTGTCTCCTACACCTATCTCCTGTATTAGCTTCTGATATTTAACAACAGTGAAACTCTAGGATTTGAAAAGCCCGACAGATCTACGTCACACCGTCGCTGAACATTCATGGACTCACCGATCCTGACTTGCAATGGGGAAGGCTGTTGTTAGTTTAGCATCCAGGAAACAGCAGAGAACTACTCATCTAGTAGAAGCTAATCATTAGCATTAGCAACTCCACCACTAAGCAGAACTCCTCCAGGCTTGTGTTGTTTGAGGAGATAAAGCATCAACGTTGCAGAGCAAAAAGAGTCAGTGGTACAGCCCTGTTGCTGTCATCCAATCTGAGGCAAATGTCCAAATATCAGAGAATAAGAGTCCAAATCCTGCTGTCTGAAGCTACTTTCTCCTCCAGCTGAGCTCTTCGTGCTGATTCTGTTGAATCATTTCCTGCCCTTTCTCTCTAACCTTCCTGCATGCTGCATGTTTTCTCCGTCTTCCAGAAAAACAGTTTCCTAGACTTCCTACTTTCTAACTAATCAGCCAAAGGGATCTTAACACGCGCTGCGCTCCAGCTGCAATGAGTTGAAATCACCGGGGTACAGATTATGAACTCAGCTGAGGCAAAGCACGTCAGAAAAGTACAGAAAGTACCAGAGAATACGTGCCGATATGAACGATCGCAGGTGAATTATTTTGTTTTAGTGGATCAGTTTTGTGAATGTTACAGCGGCCGCGTGCAGGACGCAGCTGGAGTCGTTGAGCCGTTACCGCGGCGTCCTCTCTGCCCGCAAAGCTGAGTCCATAAATGACGTCATATATGCAGATACTGGATCTTTGTTCGGGCTTCCCGCAATTGGAATTTTTAAGAAACGCATCTTGATTCTGGGTTTAAAAATGCGCTGTAATTACCGCGTTACTGACAATTGTACCGAGTAAATATTACCGTTTTCTTTCCCTGTAATGCCTTACATTACCACATTACAGCGAAAAGCAATGCATTACAGTAATTAATTACTTTTGTGCCGCATTACTCCCAACACTGCTACTAACGTCCGCAGGTAGAAGGTTCTAAACGGATGTGAACAGCAGGTGATCATTCTACTGTCGTCCTAGTTTTTCTCACCTCCACTTGCCTTAGAAACAAGTGACCCAGCTCAGTCTTCTTTAGCTATTTTCTGTTCCTCCTCTCTGTGGACAGAATCACTGAAGCGTTGTGCTTCTGACCCTACCTGAACCTAATCTGGAGGAGGATGTTTTTACCATTTTATTCTGAAGCTTGCACATGTTAGCTTTTTTTGTTGTGTTATGGAGAGCAGCGGTCACCTGAGGAGCAGCAATAGTAAGCGCTGTGTTGGCCAGCTCTTTGTCCTGGGATTTTTCTTGTGCCAGACGAGCAGCATCTTTAACTTCTTTGAACTTCTCTGAAAACTTTGAAACAAACAAGCAAAGTCCTAATAAGTTTCTGTAAATTATCTGTAGGTCATGCTGAAAAGCAGGTTTAGGTGAAGGCCAACAAAACGGTCATTACCTGGTAGAGCTGCTGCTCGGTGGCGAAGCCGAGCCCATAGACGGTGTTGGCTTTGCTGTCAGCCCACTGACCAAACTTCTGGGATGTCTTAGTGTATGTCATGCTGGGTGTGACTGTGCAGTTGATGATTGCCTGCAGATACACAAGTAACACAAGTCAACTTCTACAAGCTATAGAAACAAGCTTCTTTCTGAAGACGTTTCACTTCCATCTGAAAAACATTTTCATCCACCCATCCATTTTCAGCTGCTTATCCAGGATCAGGTCGCGGGGGCAGTAGCCTGTACAGGGAGGCCTAGACTTCCATCTCCCCGGCCACTTAGGCCAGCTCCTCCAAGGAAATCCTAAGGTGTTTCCTGGCCAGCCAAGAGACATAGTCCCCCCAGCGTGTCCTGGGTCTTCCTTTAGGTCTTCTCCTGGTTGGACGTTGTGGACGTTTGCCAATCCTTGTTGTTTTTATTCTTCAACTAACTGCTTCCATGTAATTTCCCCTGTGGCGAGCATGTCTTTAAAAAGGGGGCGTGACCCAATCAGGTGTGTCTGATTGGCCCGCTGACAGTGAGAGGAAAAGACGCAGACAAGAGGAAGAAGGAGTGTTATTGAGGGAGGAAAAAGGAATTTTGAAAAAGGAGATTTTCGGGAAAATAACTGAGGAGAGCCAAAGGAGTAAGAAGAACGCCAGTCAACAGCGGAGATTAAGAGGAGGATGGTTTCACTGTTTCGGTTGGACATGCAGCTGTTTCAGCCAGTGTTCACTTCCTAGTGAGACCTCTGTGATTATGCTCTTCTGCAAATGCCACGAGTCCCATCAGGAGAAAGGCTGAGCTCACGCAGGCTTCCTTGAGTAAAATTTGAGTTTGACCGTGAAAGTGCAACCAATCGCAGAGTCGTTAGATTAGCAGCTTCATCGTGGCTGATGCTAATTCATTATTAATTGGGAGGACAAATAAGCTGCTGATTTTTTTTTGTGTGTGTGTGGTTGATGACTCTATCTGGGTTGATACTTAAGTTACCAAAATGATTAAAGGCAGGGTCCGTAAGTTGACGTCATCAGGACGAGGACGAGGAGATTTTAGTGTTTGAGAGGCTGTTGCTCACTTCTCTGCCCTTCCGGAAAAAGCCGAAAGCCATGCCTCCTAACGTGCATGCGCAAGGAAAGCCGAGTCAATTCAACTCACTTAAGTTCAGTTGAAGTTCAATTCAAGTTTATTTATATAGCGCCAAATCACGACAAGAGTTGTCTCAAGGACCTTCACACAGGAAACATTCCAGTACAGGTCAGTAAAAGGTTTCTTATNGAGGCAGCAGTGCAGGGGTTCTGCAGTCCTCCAGGTTTCGTTTGGTTTAACCCCTTTTCGGTCGTTCCTTTGTTTGTTTGGATGAGTTTTACTTAAAAGTTTAAACTCTTGGATGATCCATAAGGATCTTTCGTGTGCAGGTTGTTGTTAAGGTTAACTTTGTCTGTGGCTATTTTACTGACCTCGGTTTTAAACACCTTCCGTTGTGGTAAAGCTTTTAAAATAAGTTTTTACCAGGTGTTTTAGTCAGTACAATGTTTGTAGCCTTTTATCAACTTCAGGATTTTAAAACACCTTCGTTGCGGTAAAACTTTTAAGTTTTAACCTGGTGTTTTATAGTTGATTAGTTGAGATGTTAACCTTTTAGAGATCTGTTTGCTTGTGTTTTAATACCTTTTGTACGAATAAACCCATTTTAAACTCCTCCACCAGTTCTTATGTTCTCCCCATCCTTCACACTTTTAACATCTCACGTCGGGGACGTAACATAAGGAACCCAGCAGGTCGCATCGAGTCACTGACTAGTGTCAGAGTCTTTACAGCAATCCTCATATTAAGCAAGCATGTAGCGACAGTGGAAAGTCAACAGAGAGAGCATCGCTACTTTGACTCAGAGCTGAGCTAGCGTTAGCAATGGAGTTTTCTAAGGTAAGAATCAGAATCAGAATGAATTTTATTGCCAGCGCTCCAGATCAGAGCATAGGAACTTGACGGTACAACCTGACCAAGGTTACACACACACATATAGACAGGACAGATACAGGCAGACCATGGGAGCAGCCATGACGGCGCTCCTTTTGTAGATGAATGAGGGAATACATGAGGAAAGTTCAGGGGAGGGAGAAAAAAGGCATTAACAGGGTTACACCAGAAGGGTGTAGCACCCTAATGCAAAAAACACCCGACATGTAAGCACAAACGTCACAGTTCACAACATGAGACCCGGTAGGTAGGGGGAGGGGCTGGGATCCTGGCTTCCTCAGCGGGGGCGGCCTGTGTGGCGCTCAACCAGCTGGCTCCGCAGGTGGGAGGGAGGTCATGGGGAAGCACAGAGAGCAGTGAGTCCTTTAGCTTAATGACCTCGGTAGAGACCACAATCTGAAGGCGGGGGGTGGGTGGATAGAGTTTCACAGCATTTGTCTGCATTCCTTCCATCGTGGGGGTTTTGCACGCAACTCCAAGGCTGCTTATGGCGTCAGATTCGATAACAGAACTTTGTTCGGGTCAGGCAGAGATAATTTTTCCTCTCTGCCTTAAGTCTGTATTGATCATTCAAGTCCTCCAGTGAAGCCAATTCAGTGATTAAACATCTCCACACAGTCCGGTGACCCTTTCCGAGATGGTATCAATCTTGTGCGCTAACACCGGTAACGCAGCTAAGACATTGTCCAGCTTGCGATTCACCTCGAGCAACGTCCCAGTCTGTGAGGTATCCACACGGACGGTGCCGTCCATGGTTGCGGGTCGCCCTCCAATTGCTCCCGTCATCCCAATTTTACGGAAAGCCAGATATCCTCCCACTCCAATCAGAAGAAATCCAGCGATCATCAGGCCAAATATCCACATATCTTCGACGTCCTCAATGGATAGCTGAGAGAGACAGATGATATTCCACTTCTTCCAGGAATCGAACATATATCCTGCTGCGTGTGTCCCTTGAGGGCAAGTGCGAGCCCCCTCCTCCGTCCTCATTGTAGAAAAAATCTTATCAATCGCATTGAATGACCAATTAATTAAATCCATGCTGAAAAATAGTGATTTCCAGAGGAAATGCAGAGAAGCGCTCTGTAGGCAGACGGGACAAAAAAGAGCCTTGGGAAAATACAGATAAGGGAGGAAAAGGCAGAAGCGACTGTTCTCTGTGAGCGCCGGAAGGATGTTGTTTCCAACAAAACTTTAGTTATTTACTTCTAACAAAAGTTTTTTTTATGAAGAATTTCTATAAATATGTCATTTTAAAAAGACAAGTAACAGTTGACATAATCTATATTATAAATGAATCCACTGCTATCAAAATGTTAGCATTTTATCAGGAGTCACTAGCATATTATTAGCTTATCTTAACATTAGCTCCATGGGCTAGTTTACATTTTAAACTGCTACGTCATTCAAGAAGGGATGAATGAACATCATGGCATAGGAATCATTCAGCCACATGTCACCACATTCTGTTTTGTCTGCCTATTGCCCTGGTTGGAACCAGAGGCTTACTGGTTGCTTTATGTGTTTGGTGCTGGTTATAAGACAACCAGTAGTGGTTTAGGTCTCATTTGGACTAGGTGTAACCTGATCGTATTGTCTTTGTGTGTCAAATTCAGTTTACTACTGTAGGGTATCAAATGGCCACCTTTTTCATAAAAAATGACCAGAAGTAAACTTTTAACTTACAGACCAAACTTCTTCATACAAGTCAATCTGACACCATGATGCCGATATGAAGAGATGAACTTGAGCCAATATTCTTGACTAATCCTATGTACGCCATGAGTCCTCAAGGCTTCGAATAAAGTCTATCTCCTGGCTGACACGCCAGACGTCTGTCTAGTCCCAGACCTGCGCATGCGCTCTCTCACTCGAGGCCTTCACTTCCTGTGTCATGGTACCTTTTTTCTGCACGACAAAGCCGCAGGATTGTGTGGTATTAGTGAGATGGCGGGACATTCTAAATGTCCTGTGACAGTTACACCCTGATCACACCTGTTACAGACTACGGCGGTTATTGTTGGTTGGCGCTGGTTTACTATGATTGCCACGACGTGTCCACTTGGGTTGAACCCCCATTCCAGACTCTGTGGGTGTCAGTCCCTCGTGGTGCCATGGTCCATGTTGGTAAGGTCTCTTTTTACTACCTGGATTCAGATGATCACAGGCCTGTTGTAGGGTTTACTCATTCTATGATAACATCTCTTCTGCTCTGTCTCCCGCTACGGTGAAACGTGTTATGTTCAACGATCCAGCCATGGTTCAGGCTAATGCGGTAGAGTAGATACTGCATGAGCTCTATTCAGGTTCTGGCCTCAGCTTTCAGCCTGTGACTTATTCCTGGTCCTCCTCTGACTCGGTCATTTTCCTCTCTGCATGTTTCAACTGCTGTCTGTCACTTGGGTTGGTGTACGCACTGTTCAGTCACTCCTCTGCAGGGTTGACCCCCTTGGGGGACTCGCTCCGTCTTTTGCGGAACTGTCTAAGCATGGCTCTTATGCCTAAAGTTCCAAACGGTCCTCCGCCGCCACCACCAACCGGCGACCCGCCTCTAAATCAACCATCTGTTCTCTGTTTCAAATAAGTTCTGTTGATTGTGTGTGTGTGTGTGTGTGTGTGTGTGTGTGTGTGTGTGTGTGTGTGTGTGTGTGTATAATTCAGGTCTAAACATAACGTACAGACTTGGTTGGCTTTGATGTTGTCATGCTGTGGGTTTCTGAAGATCTGAGGTAATGACTAGTTTCATAACAGTGAAACGCGGTAAAATCTGTTAACTGATGAATCCAAATTCAATTATTTTATTTTTCAATTTCCAGATCATTTTAAAATGTTCAGGTTTATTATTCCATTTAGAGATACATACATATTCCCGTTACATTTGACTAACACCGATGACTTCATCAAACACCTTTTATACTTTCCTTTGTCATCTTTCAGTAGACCTCCATTCACATAATTTCTATACACATAACACATATAGCGTACATATAGCTAGTTGTTGTTTCTTTTTTTCATTTGTTCTTTTCCATCAGACCCCATCTGTGAGGGTCTATGGTCTAGTGCCCTGTGTGTGTTTTTGATGATTTGCTGCGTTCCACCAGATGTCTGGTCTGTTGTGTTTCCTGGGATGATATCACTGCCTTCTCCTTCCATCTCCTGGCATCTGTTTCCTCCTCGCCTGGGTTCTGGATTATTCTGGACTTCTGGACTGTTTTCTGGCTTCGCTGTGGTTTGCTATGGTCTGGCTCGCTTCTCCTCATTGCTCTGGCTTTCTACCCCTCTGGTCCCTGCCTGCAGATTTAGCTAAATTGGATTACAATTTGCTGATTGGGATTTATATTGACTGCTCTGCTGTGTGAGGGTTTGGTTTTCCTCACTCTTGCTGCTTTTGGTGCCTCAGAACTAACGATATCTTCTTCTGATGGGTTTCCAGGGCCTCTAAGATTGTCCAACTCCTCGTGGTAATCTGTGACCCTGTGCCCTTGGAAGGGGGGGATATGCAGCTTACCAAATGACCACGTTTTTCATAAAAAATGGCCAGAAGTTAACTTTTAACTTACAGACCAACCTTTTTCATACAAGTCAATCTGACACCGTGATGCTGATATGAAGGAATGAACTTGAGCCAATATTCTTAACTAATCCTGCATACGCCATGAGTCTTCATGGCTGCAAGATGAATGAAGTCTATCTTCCCTGGCTCCCATAAATGACTTTAAAACTTTATATGATCATATTTAGTTTAAATTAACACTTTCTTTAAATCCAAAGTGTTTGAATAATATGTCCTATACTTTACATTAATGAATGATGGGTTTAAATGAAAATTTATTCAGTAATGATTTATGTCAGATCTTAAATTACACCAAATTATTGTTTGTTGATTTTAATAGTTAAATCTGTCAGTACAGGTCCCTCTCCAAAAATTAGCATATTGTGATAAAGTTCATTATTGTCTGTAATGTACTGATAAACATTAGACTTTCATATATATTAGATTAATTACACACAACTGAAGTAGTTCAAGCCTTTTATTGTTACTGATATTGATGATTTTGGCATACAGCTCATGAAAACCCAAAATTCTAATCTAAAAAAAATTAGCATATCATGAAAAAGTTCTCTAAACAAGCTATTAACCTAATCATCTGAATCAACTAATCAACTCTAAACACCTGCAAAAGATTCCTGAGGCTTTTAAAAACTCCCAGCCCGGTTCATTACTCAAAACCGCAATCATGGGTAAGACTGCCGACCTGACTGCTGTCCAGATGGCCATCATTGACACCCTCAAGCAAGAAAAATCCGACTGGGCAGAGGGAAACGCCAACATGCCTGAAGTCCAGTGTCAAGTACCCACAGTCAGTGATGGTCTGGGGCACCATGTCAGCTGCTGGTGTTGGTCCACTGTGTTTTATCAAGGGCAGGGTCAATGCAGCTAGCTGTCAGGAGATTTTGGAGCACTTGATGCTTCCATCTGCTGAAAAGCTTTATGGAGATGAAGATTTAATTTTTCAGCACGACCTGGCACCTGCTCACAGTGCCAACACCACTGGTAAATGGTTTACTGACCATGGTATTACTGTGCTCTATTGGCCTGCCAACTCTCCTGACCTGAAACCCGTAGAGACTCTGTGGGATATTGTGAAGAGAAAGTTGAGAGACGCAAGACCCAACACTCTGGATGAGCTTAAGGCCGCTATCGAAGCATCCTGGGCCTCCAGAACACCTCAGCAGTGCCACAGGCTGATTGCCTCCATGCCACGACGCATTGAAGCAGTCATTTCTGCAAAAGGATTCCCGACCAAGTACTGAGTGCATAACTGAACATAATTATTTGAAGGTTGACTTTTTCTGTATTAAAACACTTTTATTGGTCGGATGAAATATGCTAATTATTTGGGATAGGGATTTTGGGTTTTCATGAGCTGTACGCCAAAATCATCAATATTAGAAACAATAAAAGGCTCGAACTACTTCAGTTGTGTGTAATGAATCTAATATATATGAACGTCTAATGTTTATCAGTACAGTACAGACAATAATGAACTTTATCACAATATGCTAATTTTTGGAGAGGGACCTGTATCGGTTTCTCTAAATCCGAAAAGGGGAGACTGCCTTCTCCAGGTCAGAGACGAGGTCCTGCCTCAAGCAGAGAAATTTAAGTATATCTGGTTTGTTCACCAGTGAGGGAAAGATGGAGCGTGAGCTCGACAGGTGTATAGGTGCTGCGTCTGCAGTGATGCGGGTGTTGTACTGATCTGTCGTGGTGAAGACAAGAGAACTGAGCAGGAAGGCAAAGCTCTTGATTTACCAGTCAATCCACATTCCTACCCTCACCTATGGTCACGAGTTTTGGGTAGTGACCAAAAGAACGAGATCGCAGATACAAGCACCCGAAATTAGTTTTCTCTGCAGGGTGTCTGGGCTCTCCCTAAGAGACAGGGTGAGAAGCTCGGTCATCCGGGACGGGCTCGGAGTAGACCCGCTGCTCCTCCATGTCAAGAGAAGCCAGTTGTGGTGGCACGGGCATCTGGTCAGGATGCCTCCTGGACGCCTCCCTGGTGAAGTTTTATGGGCACGTCCAACTGGGAGTAGACCCAAGGTAACACCCAGGACACGCTGGAGGGACTGTGTCTCTTTGCTGACCAGGGAATGCCTTGGGATTCCTTCAGAAGAGCTGGCCCAAGTAGCAGGGGAGAGGAAAGTCTGGGCGTCTTGGCTTAGGCTGCTGCCCCCGCGACTCGATTCCGGATAAGCGGCTGAAAATGGATGGATGGATATACAGTATGAACCCCTCATGGATTTTATAGCTTAAATTAAAGGCAAGAATTGAACGTGTCCTATAGGTTTTCAGTATTTTTTCAGATTTTGTGAGTATTTGCAGTTGGATGGATGGATGGATGGATGGATGGATGGATGGATGGATGGATGGATGGATGGATGGATGGATGGATGGATGGATGGATGGATGGATGGATAGTAACACCTCATATCATTATTAATGTTTAACATTTTTACTTCACACTAAGAAGATCCTCTAAGTATCTGAGTGAAGGAGTGATTTTCTGAGGTATCTGTTAACGCCGTTTAAAACTTGTCAAATTCTGATTCGTCTAAATTTGTCAACAACACTTAATAAAAATAGAGATCACTTCCTGATCTAACCAGCTCTTCGCCAGCTCACTCGGTGGGCCGTTCGTGTCCTTAGAGGATCAAAGGAATGTCAACTTTGAGTTGACTTAGGTTATGATCTTTGTGGTCTCTGTTTTGTTGTTAAAGGTTAACTCTCTTATGGTTTTTAGACTTTTCTCAACTTTGTGGGGTTTAAAGCACCTTCTAGTTTGGTAAAATTTTAACAAAGTTTTAACCAGGTGTTTTAATTGTTGATAAGTCTTTTAACTGTTAACCTTATTGAGAATTTTTTGTTTGGCATTATTTTATAATACTCGCTATCTGTCATGCTTGTTATTAGAACCTTTTATGACAAATGAATGCATTTTTAATTCCACTGCCATGTTTCTTGTTACCCCTCTTCTTCACATTTTTACCATCTCATATTGGGATGCAACAGTATGTCTGAGTCTTTTGCATCGACATATACATATATGGACAATGGGTTTCCATAAACCCCAATAACACATTTTTGAAGAGAAATGGGAGGTGGCCACCACCGCCATTTTGACCGTGTCACAGGTTCCGTCAAGCCCAGACAATTCCACAAAAGGGAAGAGAGATGGAGCTGAGGGTGGGGCTGTAAGGCTGGGATCAATTGACGACACCCGCATGTATATGTCGATGGGTGGAACTCGCTACAAGCTAACCTGAAGCTAACCCAAAGCTAACGGGGAGGTGGGAGCTAAGCTAACAGAGGTAGCAACCTAGCTACAACCGGAGTTAACTGTGCACAACACCAGAGCTTCTGAGTCAGAGATAAGCCGGGCTGACCGCTGGGTAAAACCGGGTAGAACACAGAGGTCTCCGAGACCTCCACAAGCCGGCAGCCGCACAGCAGACAAGAGACCTTTCCACGGAGCTAGCTCTGCGGTCACGTGGGTCTGATGCTCATTAATTATACAGAACTTTAGGCTTTTAATACACTTAAACAGAAGAGTGAGAAAAAAATTCACTCCCCTCAGAGTTGTCATGAGTGTAAACTAGATCATTTAAACCAAAAACATGTTTTGGTACCAGGCTGTAAACGTGTTTATTTTTAACATGGGAGTCAATGAGGATTTGCTCGCTTCTGACACCAGCCCCTAGTGGATGGGGATGGAACTGCAATTTATTTCATTTCCGCATTGGCCTCAATTCCTGTTCCTCATTGTGGGGTCTTGGTCTCTTACAGTATGCTGCAATGTGTTGGAACATCATTTTTTTCACTTTTTATTCGTGGTTTTTAGTAGCCTGACCAGCCAGCCCCATGCTTCCTTATGTGTCTGGTAACTCTCCCACTCAAATAACCCCACCCCCTGAGAACTCTAACTGAGACAATTAGCACTGAGTAGCGTACATCACACACCACAACGCTGAGTTTGTCATAAACATGGCGACTGCAGAGGTGTTTGCTGCGGCTCTTTCCTCTGTTCTAAATGACCAGGACGTGTCTTTAAAACCAAAACAAGAAGCGCTAAAAGCGTCACAAAAAAAAAAAAAAACAAAAAAAAAAAACAATATGATGCGTGTGACCAAGCGTCAATATATGATGATTCGGGACGCCCCAGCGCGTCAGGAAACGACGATCAGGGGCACGCAGGGTCATGTGGCTCCGCTGGCGTCAGTGTTTGACGCCCGCAGTCACACGGACATTATTCGACTACTTAACCTTCCCCTCACCCCATTCAATTCAATTCAATTCAATTCAATTCAAGTTTATTTATAAAGCGCCAAATCACGACAAGAGTCGTCTCAAGGCACTTCACATAATAAACATTCCAATTCAGGTCAGTTCATTAAGCCAATCAGAAATAATGTTTCCTATATAAGGAACCCTGCAAATTGCATCAAGTCACTGACTAGTGTCAGTGACTATAGAGCAATCCTCACCTTAAGGTCAGATTGGGGTGAGGGGAAGGTTAAGTAGTTCACAAGTCGTTTTAAAGTCCGTCTCACCACCGGCGTTGGGTACTGACGCTCTGGGACGGTGCGTCATCAGTGTGTCCCTGATCGTCGTCTCCTGACACGCTGGGGCGTCCCGAATCGTCATATATTGACGCTTGGTCACACGCGTCATATTTTGACGCTTTGGGTGTGAGAATGTGTTGGTCAAGCAGGCAGGCATTGGGTCCCATTCTTTTATATTCTTTGTTTTCAGCTTCTGGTGACCTAGGAGCCACAGCTTGTAGACCTCTCATATCAGCATTACTTAGAAACACAAATTCTGCGCTTCTCGCTCATATGATCAACCTTCTTGTTGCTTTGCCATCATGTCGTGTAAACCAGACGTGAGATTGGATCCAAAATCATGACTTTGAAATCAATATCAAAAATTCTTAAAAAACATCTGAATAGTCAAAAACAGATTAGAAAACTAACAACACACACACACACACACACACACACACACACACACACACACAAACCTACAACCAGAGCAGCTGTCACTCTGGACCACAAGCTGAACACCGTGTTCCAAGCATCATCCTAACTACATCCAAATGAGCAGGCTCAGCTAAAGCCCAGTTAAAGGCCTACATGGATTTCTGTGGATCTAAAGGACACCAGCAGCGTTTCGGTGACATCACCGTTAATGAAACAGTAGCAGAAACGATTCTTCTTGGCTATAAAGAAACTTTAGTTTTCTTTAAGGAATGCTTTTTAAACCTGTCAGTGTATTAACCACGAAGCTTTTTGTTCAACAGAAATTCAGAGCAGAGTCAACAAATGTTTGTCAAATCAATAGACAGCAGAGCAATGCCTCATGAGAAGAGAAGGAGACACGGTAGGGTTGAGTCACCGAGAGACTAATGCCAGTCTGACGTGGGATCTGTGGCAGGAATGTGGGTCACAGTAGGTACTAAGACCCTCCCCCAATCCCTTTCTGTCCTCTTTATAATCTCAATCTTTGAAGGAGTGAAGCAGCTGAAATGGATTTGATGAGAAGTTAAGTGTGAAAACCAACACCAATCAGTCACCCAGTGGCTCAGAAGCATGGGTCCGACTGAAATGATTTTAGCACTCACTTTGGTTCCACCCACACTTATGAT
>SSNQ01034199.1:310679-325891 GCA_006942095.1 Nothobranchius kuhntae | reverse complement strand
GCCCTGGTCCTGTAGAATGAGCCCTGGCATTTTTACTGTGATTGCCTGTTTTTCTGTAAAATCACAGAAAAAGAGAGATGCTCGGGTCGAGCAGGCTGCTTCATGCGCGTTCACGCTCAGGCATCGCCCGTAGCATTTGCTATCCGTAGCTTTAGCAGCAGAGAGAGAGGCAGTGCCACTTTGTCGCTGTTCCTAACGCCTAGTGACAAAGCTAGCTACATTTCTGAGGACCCTTAGCTACTTTCTGTAGAACTTTCTTCTAGATATTTCCTGCTAATTAGCAACAAAATAGCCATTTTCACTCCGAACCGTTCTTTGAACGTTGTTTCAGCTGTCATCAAGGATATAAACGTTACAGATACAAACAAAATCACTGGTGCTTTAGCTCATCTAGTAAGACATCGGACTCTCGTGCTGAGGACTTGGGTTTGATTCTGGATGTGAACATAATTCTTTTGGAGTTTCTTTTTTACATTAATTATATATTTTTTTACAGTAAGACGCCCAAATTTTTATTTGAGACTCGCCGAACGGCATTGAATTCACAGATAAAAAAGATGTGGGTTCAACTTTCATTTTGGAACAATTTTTCAAGCAAGGGAAGGGAATGATCTGAGCATGCAGGAGGACTGACCCATCATAAACCTTTGTCGGCTGTGCTGAAGAGAAAGCTACAGAACCACATTATTTAATTAATTAGCTGCGTGTTCTCCTGTCCTCTGCCCTCCGGGCCACACACACACACACACACACACACACACACACACACACACACACACACACACACACACACACACACACGGGACTGTCTCAGCTGTTATTTTCGTTAAGGAGTGTGCACGTACAGCATGCGCGCCTCGTGCACGAGCCTACTATTGAAGCTGCCGCTACGCTTTTGGCCTGAGGGGGCGATCGCGAGCATAAAAATTCAAAACTCCGTAAAGTCCCTTTAAAGAGTTCATGAATAAGTTTATCCTGGTTGTGAGCTACAGAGCAAGCTTTCCTTATTCCGCCTTCCCCAGGATCCACTGATTCCCCTCTTTCCTATTCACTCTCTCGCTTTCTTTGCATTTTTATCACAATTGTCTACTTTTGCTTATTTCAAACAATTTTGTAATCATTTTCTTAAATCTTTTCTATATTTAAAATTTTTGGTTTTTGAGAAGCGCCTCGTGATTTTTATCATGAGAGGCGCTAAAGAAAAGATCATTTTCTTTCTTTCAAGTGTGTACCTGCGCGCGCGCGCGCGTGTGTGTGTGTGTGTGTGTGTGTGTGCGTCTTTTTAATTTGACAGGTTAATGAAGTGCCTGTAAAGATTCAGAGTCTGACGCAGGACCTTTCAATGAGCCACTAATGTCTTTGTGACTGGTCCATCCTGACATGACAGCATCAGCTCCATCCATGATGGGAAGTTCCATTTCCACCACATCCCAAAGACTGTGGATTGGACAAAGATCTGATGACTGTGGACACCGTTGGAGTCCAGTGAACTCACGATCACCATGTGCTAGAAACCGGTAAGAAATAACCTGAGCTTTGTGACATGGTGCATGATCCTGCTGAACGTGGCCATCATAAGATAAGACCTTGTGGTCATAAAGGGATGGGCATGGCCAACAGTACTCAGGTAGGCTGTGGGGTTTAAACCTGGCTCAGGAGATACTGAGGGGTCCAAAGTGGGACCAGAATACCACCACCATCACACCAGCAGCAGGATAGATCCATGCTATCATGGTGGTGACACCAAATTCTCACCCAACAGCTGGTCTCATCAGACCAGGAAATGATTTCTAGTCTGTTCTGGTTCAGTTCTGGTGATCCTGTGGGAACTGTAGCCTCAGTTCCCTGTTTTTAGCTGACAGGAGAGACACCTGGGGCCTTATTTATCAACCGTACCTACGCACAGATCTGTGCGTTTATCGTGTAAAGGAACTAATTTCAGCATTGTGCGGTATTCATCATTTTGTACCTGTGCGTGAAAATGTTCCTAAGCGTAAGAAAACTTCCGACCGTGCGTAGGAACAGCATCTGGTGGTAGAACGGGGGAACCACAACACTTTGAAGGTCTCAGTCATCCACACATGCTCCTCATTTGCAAATCGTTTTACCGGATTGATAATGACTTTGGTGGAGAAGCGGCTGTGTCCCACGGTGGGTTTCTAAAACACCCGACAGGAATCTGACATTGTAGAAGGAATTTCGTGTTTTTTGTAATCACAGTTGTTACTCTCCTCATTTTATGATGTTTGATTAATTGACGCTATTTTTAATTTAATTATATATTTTTAAATGTACGCCTCGTGATTTTGCTTGAGATGCGATAGATAAAAGATCATTTCTTATTATTATTTCAGAGGATTTGTCAGAGCATGCTCTCTGGATTAAACACGCCTCTGACAGCAGATCAGCTGTGCTGGGATTTGAGACCCACTGGAGCGACACACAAACTGCACAAATCTGATTCCAGTCCATATTCTTTTTATGTGAACCCCCCAGAACCTCCTCTGCTCCCCGATCATACACGCGTTGCCAAGGTAACCAAATGGCATGACAGCTCAGAATGGGCTGCACTCTTGGACAACATTTCCAAATAAAACTGACTCCAACCAGAGCGACTACTTTAACGTATGTACTCTACGATTTGTTATATGAACGTTTTACTTATTCCTGACAGGAACCTCTCCTCTGTCTCTGTTTATAACCTTTGAGCCAGTGGCTACCACTAGAACCAGTCCGACCAGGCTCTAGAGATGAATCGAGGTTCAAATCCCAGTAGATCAGACCAGCCCGGTGCCACCAATCATGCTACGCATCAGCTGGAACTTCAGCACGTCTTATAGATGAATATGTGGTCAAGTGTCCAACGTGGAAATGCAGGAAATTTCACACACTTACATTCTAAATAAACGTCAAACAACAAATATAGACCATCTAAACTTCAGTATTTGTTTACTAAAAAGAAGAGAATGGACCGTCTGTTAGTCCCTGGCTGCTTGGCGTGTTTCACTGACAACGTGTGTAAAATAAAAACAATCCCATAAGTGATCCTCAGCCAGAAGAATGTCTAAACAGGCTGCAGAAGAGGTGCAACAGCACGATCTCATCCGTACTTTAAAACTAACTTTATGGATAAACTGAGCAGAAGACTTTCTTTTGTCAGGGCTGGGGGTTGTTCAAGAGTGACTTCTTACCTTTCTCTATGGTGAGGAAACATCTTACAAGCTAAGCCGCACTTATTTTCTGCAAAACAAACAAACATCTGTTAACTGGATGAGGTAATAAATATGTTTCCCTGCCGAAACGCCACTGACCTGATTCAACTCTCAAACCCCGCTGAAGCAGCAACTGTAGTCTTCTCTTTCTTTCGGTCTGTGCCACCAGATGCTTTAATCCTGCTTTACTCTCCGGCAGAATGAGGGTGGCGTGGGGGTGGGGGAGGCTGCACACAGCCTCCTGCAGCAGCCCGTCAGCGCCTGTGGTTACTCCTGGAACAGCTGAGTCCGACCCAGAGAGTCACACGCCGGGCAAAGAAAAGAGAAAGTCGTCTCAGCTGATGAAGGGAGTGACCATTCTCGGTCCGTCTGTGTTGGGTCAGAGGTCACAGGAACACCAGTAGCTTCTTCCTGGATTGTATCTTTGCTTTTAGGGCTCTTGGCTTCAGCTGCCTATCTAACCAGCACCGTGCACCGGCTGGTTCTGCAGCTAGTGAACACAGCTCTATAAGCATGTGGCAGTGAAGCAGGGAAAGTGTGTCAACCCACCCGCAGCTGATTTATGGAGCTAGAATTCACACTTTAATACTTGTGACTTGTTAGCACATTAAACTTTGATTTTCGTTTTGTAGCGTTTCATTCTTGTTTAAAAACGTGCAAGTTTCCTTTTGGAGCACTTTAATTCTCATTTTGTAGCATGTGTGGGTCTGACGCACCTTGGTTATCGTCACTTCCCGTGGTCCCTTTAAGGAACCCTAACGCCTGCACGCAAGTTATTTGATGTTGGAAGGGTTGCTCTCCCAGTTAGCTTAGCCTCAGCACGGCTATGGCTTCTTCTGTCTCGGCTTCTCCGTCTCCTATCTCTTGCTTTTTGTGTCAGATGTTTAGTTACTCCTCTGCCTTCTTTAGTGATAATAGTACATTTAAAGAGCAAGTCACCTCCAAATCAACCTTTTTTCCTGATAAACTACATAAATGAGTGTCTAATCGTGCTGCAGACACGTGTAGTCAATAGGTTTGCACTTTAGTGCATTTTAGTTAAATTTAAAATTTTCTGCCTGAAACTGTCAGTGTTGTGCCGTTGTCAGGTAAAAACTTGTCACTGCATTTGAATTTAAATCTGCCATCGCTATTGGCTAAGGGGTATGCTATGACGTAAACTGGTACATTATGATGTCACAATGCTGTCGTGGGCCTGTGTGTGTGTGTATTTGTTAGCAGCTCCGCCTTCTCGGTCTGGCAGGCGACAGCATTTGTTGCATTTTTCAAACATGAAGTGGGAGTGAAGTACGCTTCTTGTACGGGGTGACTTGCTCTTTAAAGAACAAGTCACCCCTACCAGAGTCTAACTCCATTCCCACTTCATGTTTGAAAAATGCAACAAATGCTGTCGCCTGCCAGACCGAGAAGGCGGAGCTGCTAACAAATACACACACACAGGCCCACGACAGCATTGTGACATCATAATGTACCAGTTTACGTCATAGTATACCTCTTAGCCAATAGCGATGGCAGATTTAAATTAAAATACAGTGCAGAGTTTTTACCTGACAACGGCACAACACTGACAGTTTTAGGCAGAATATTTAAATTTTAACCAAGATGCACGGAAGTGCCAAATTATTGACTACATGTGTCTGCAGCACGATTAGACACTCGTTTGTATAGTTTATCAGCAAAAAAAAGTTTATTTGGGGGTGACTTGCTCTTTAATAAACGTAGCATTTTTGTAGCTTTGGAGGCGAGCGTGTCAGAATTGGAGGCCCGGCTTTGCGCTGTTGAAAATTTGAAAACTGTGCAAGTTTGCCAAAACAATGTCGGACTCTGTAATTTTCTCTGGCCCCCTACCCGATCGGACCAGTGACGACATGTTTAGCCGCATGCTGTCCTTCAACCGCTGGTTGTCTAGGTGGTGTCCTGAAAACAACGTGGGCTACATTGATAATTGGAAAACTTTTTGGGGAAAACCTGGTCTGATGCGGAGAGACGGCATCCATCCCTCTTTGGATGGAGCAGCTCTTCTTTCTAGGAACATGGCCAGTTTTATTAGTCCTCCATGACTACCCAGGGTCTAGACCAGGAAGCAGAGTCGTAGTTTAACCCACCCCTCTGCAGCTTCTGTACTGTTACCCACCCACTGCCCCATACAGGGGCGTGTCCAGGGAGTGGCCTGGGGTAGCACATGCCACCCTTGGAATCTGATTGGCCACCCCAGGTGCTAACACACTAATTTACCTTTAAATAGGCTTTTCATTGTCCACAAAAGGCTTGGGGGTAAAACAAAAAAGGCATAACCATTGGTGCCACCCATGCACAAAGCTGTGCCTCACCTGGGCCACCCCATTTTTAAAGATCTGGACTCGCCACTGATCCCATAGAGACAGTGTCCTGCCCACGGCCAAAACCACACAGATTAAATATCAGGCTTAATAAAGCAAATCATGGAAAAATATTAGAACAAATTCAACTGAGCAGAAAATTAGAAAAATTAAATGTGGGTTATTGAACATTAGGTCTATTTTTTCAAAGACTATCAGACTCAATTGGTTTTACCCAAAGAATGCATAGCTCCACCCACTCATGCCGTCATACATTATTATTAATAATAATACATTTTATTTAAAGCGTCTTTCAGGGAACTCATGTTCACAGTACAAAAATGATAAGAGTCAAGCTAAAAGTTAAAGGCAGCAACATATCACTCATTAAAACCCTAGGAAAACAAAACAAAAGTCAAATAACAAGCAGCAGAACTAGCTCATAAACAATACGCAGTCTGGAAAGCATGAATTTTTAGTTTGAATTTGAAGGTGGGAAGGGAGTCAGAGTTCCACATGACTTATGGCAGAGAATTCCAGAGCCGGGGAGCAGAGCAACTGAAGGATCTGAGGCCCACGGAGGTGAGACCAAAGGATGGAACAGTAAGGTAGAGAGAGGATGACGATCTTAGGGAGTGGACTGGAGAGACTGTGTGAATGAGATCAGATAGATGTATGGGACAAAGATTGTGAACAGCTTTGAAAGTGAGAAGTAGGACTTTGAACTTGATCCACTGTTTAACTGGAGCCAATGGAGTTGCTGAAGAACTGAATGGAGGTGGTGAAATAGGGGAGTGCAGGTGATGACTCGTACGGCAAAGTTCTGGACTAACTGAAACTTGTGGATGTTTTTTGTAGATAGACCAACCAGAGGTGAGTTACAGTTATCGATTCGGGAAGTGACTAAACTGTGGATAAGCATAGAAGCTGAATCATCTCAGCTCAAGCTCATCTCTCCTCTCCTTCACAGCCCCCAATACTGGGTCCTGTCCTGCTCGTGGAAGATTCCAGTTCCGTCTTTAATAAACTGTTTAAACTGCTTTACGCCTCCTGGGAGTTCTATTGCATGGTGGTGCAGTGGTTAGCACTGTTGCCTCGCAGCACGAAGGTTGCAGGTTCGAAACTCGGCTGCGGCCTTTCCGCGTGGAGTTGCGTGTTCTCCCCATGCATGCGTGGGTTTCCTCCGGGTACTCCGGTTTCCCCCACAGATCACAACATGCTCTATAGGTTTTAAATTGTAAGTCGCTTTGGATAAAAGCGTCTGCCAAATAAATAAACATAAACATAAACATATTGCACATGGGTCAAATATATACCTAAAACCATGACAAAGACAAACCTGTAATCTACCCGATTGATTAGGTTAATCAGGGTTAATGGATCGATATAACTGAGTATCGTCAGCATAAAGATTTTACCGGAAACAACTGGTTCACCTGGTAGGCTCAACTATATATAAGTATATATGTATGTATGTATGTATGTATGTATGTATGCATAGATAGATAGATAGATAGATAGATAGATAGATAGATAGATAGATAGATAGATAGATAGATAGATAGATAGATAGATAGATAGATAGATAGATAGATAGATAGATAGATAGATAGATAGATAGACCTGGCTATTTGGCCAAGAGGATGTCCCTTTGGATGATGTTTAGCGCGCATGACTCTCACCCGGGAGTCTGGGGAGGTGCAGCCCCCCCCCCATGAGTTTATTAATTGTTATCTGATTATTATCATCGTGACTTGCAGTGTCCTTCTTCTGGGACGGAACAGCAGATATGATGTTATGATCTTGAGCAGACATCGTGGCTCCTTGGGTTAATCTGTGGATTCAAAAAGTACCGCTTGACCCAGCTTGACCCAGCTGGGCAAATGCGACCTTTGGCACAAATCAGAGAGCCTTCATCACGCTACAATATAATGTTCTGATTACTGACTTTTTGTGTATGGTGGGGTGTTCTGATGTCCATAATAGATATTGGTCTGTGTGTGTTGGTTTCCTGTATGTGTTTATGTTTAGGGTCCCGTCGGTCTGTCTGGTGATTTTCATATCCATAAATGCTATGCTGCCTTCTGTTTCTGACTCATAAGTGAACTTTATGTTGCCCGTGTCGTCAATGTTATTCAAGTGTTGTGTTAGTGTTTCTGTTTGTCCTTTTGGTATGATTTCCAGTATGTCGTCTACTCTACTACTGTCGTCTACGTAGCGTTTCCATAGTTTTATTTTGCAGTTTGGGGGGGCAGTGGCTATGGCTTGTTGTTCTAGGTCTTCCATGAAAAACTGGCACAGGGTGGCTGATAACGGGTTACCCATGGCGAAGCCTTCCAGTTGTTTGTATATTGTGTTTTCGTATGTGAAGTAAGTGGAGTTAGCTACCAGTCCTATCAGTTGTGCTATGTCATCTGCTGTGAGGTTTGTTCTTTTGTGTAAAGTCTTGTCCTGTCTGATTCTGTTAACTACTATGTCTCTGGTTTTCTGGGTTGGTGTTTTTGTGAACAGGGATGTGACGTCATGTGAGATGAGTATGTCGTTGACTTCTATTGTAATCTCCTTTAGTTCTTTTGCAAGTGCTGTGCTATTTTTATAGTATTGATCTGTGTTTCCTAATAACGGGCTAAAACGGTTCCTTCAGAATAGAAGCTGAACTCGCTGACCCAAGGAGGGTCCCCTGTTTGATGCTGTGAAACACCGGTCGCTTTTTACCTGGAGACAATCCAAGGACTAGTCTGTCGTGCTGTGACGCTGTACCATCGGTTCCAGTACCGGAAGGAAGGTCCGAGGACCTGGGCATTCTGGATCCACCGTGGAGGTCTCACTGAAGGGTATGTAGATGCGACAAACTGGCGTCTCATGTGTTTATGAACACGGTTCAAACTTGATCAGGTAGGAGCAAAACATCATCTCCCACTCAGACTCGCTTCTCTGGACACAGAGGTTCTGAACTTGACATCGTTCACAAACACACCATCCACCTCACACTTCATTCCAACAAACATCCGTCATTAGAGAGTTAGTCACGTTAAATTGTTTAAAAATCATTTAGTAATAAATGTCCTTAAACGTTTGAAAGTCTCTCTCTCTTCTTTCGTCTCTCAGTTAATGCAAAGTGTTATTTTAAAATCCCTGTAATAAAAAGATCCAATCTTCTGATTTAAATAGCCCAGTGTCCATAAGATGGGATTCATACTAGATATGGATTTTTTATGTCTTATGGTCCTTAATTAAATGTAATTCTAAGGTGATGGATGAAATCCCCTGTTAAGCAGCATCCTTACTGGGTAAATGCCATAAAAAGACAGGTAACGAAAGAGGAAACGGCGTATTTGCTTGAAAATGGCTTTGCTGTAAACAGTCAAAGTCCTTGGCCACTTGTCTTTTAGTTGGAAAACCAGACAGAACATCCCGTTTTATCACTAATTACAGAAAACTGAACGCAGTAACTGTTCCGGATTCCTATCCACTGCCTCGAATTGATGATTGCATTGATAATGTGGGATCTTCAAACTATGTTACCCGACTTGACCTCCTAAAGGGAGGTCTGCATTACAGACCGCCGGATGCTGCTATAATGTATCTCCATCAAATGGATGAAATGTTAGATATGGTTTGTGACACAGGAAATGAGATTTACCTAATTGCTCATTAAAGAGCAAATTAATCTCATTTGCTAATACTTTTAATTTGTCACAAGTTGTAAAAGATTTCACAAGAGTGCAGGTTAAAAATAATGGTGTCTGCTCTAAAACGAGTATTGATTTAATTTTTACTAATATGGCTGAATTATGTTCTGAGGCAATTTCTGTTCCAGTTGGTTGCAGTGACCATAATTTGGTTGCTATTAAAAGAAAAGTCAATGTGCCAAAAGGTCAACACTTTATATATAAAAGAACCTTTAAAAACTTTAAAGAGAGTGATTTTGTAGAAGAAATAAGAAACATAGATTGGAAAGATGTAACCAAGGAGCAGGATCCGGGTAAAGCTGTAGAGATCTTTGACAGTTTGTTAACAAAGGTGATAAATAAACATGCACCGATGAGGAAACAGGCAGTAAGAAATGTAGCTTCTCCATGGCTGGATACAGAACTTAAGGAACGTATGAGGCAGAGGGACAAATTAAAATTAGAAGCAATAAAAACAAATCAATTGGAAACATGGTGCGAATATCGCAAAATAAGTTACATTGTAACCAAACTGAATAAAAACAAAAAACAATTATATTATCATAGAAGAATCATAGAAGCTAAATTAGATAATGCAAAGGTGTGGGGTACATTAAATGAACTCATGGGGGTTAAAAAAAGGAAGGCACCTACTGTTCTAGAGGCAGATGGAGTTTTTTTAACCAAACCAAAAGAAATAGCTGATTATTTAAAACTGTTTTTTATCAATAAAATTAAAACATTGAATAATACCAGGGAGGAGAGAAAAGATGAAAATACATCTTATCAAAGAATTAAGGATGATATCATGCAAATGAAAGATTGTGAGTTTAAGTTTATGGAGGTATCAGAGGATGACATAAAAAAATAATCTTAAATAGTAAAGATAAACCCCCTGGAATGGATGATATTGATATAAGATTGCTAAAATTGGTGGTAGATTTTATTTTACTGCCAGTTTCACATATTATTAACATAAGTTTTAATCAAAGTATTTTTCCAGCCCAATGGAAAAAGGCTAAAGTAATTCCATTAATCAAAAATAACCGAGAACCACTGTCTGGTAAAAATAGTCGGCCAATAAGTTTGTTACCAGCATTAAGCAAACTTTTGGAAAGAGTAGCATATGAACAAATACAAGAATATTTTATAACAAATAGATTAAACACAATTTATCAACATGCATATAAGGCGGGTCACTCCACTACTACTGCACTTGCTCAGATTACTGATCATTGGTTAGAAGAAATAGATGATAAAAAGTTAGTTGGTACTATATTTTTAGATTTGAGTGCAGCTTTTGATGTGATTGATCATAAAATCTTATTAAAAAAATTTGAACGTTATAAATTTCAGTCGTCCGCCATTAAGTGGACAGAAAGTTATTTAACGAATCGCAAATTCCACTTCTATTTTAATGGCAGTTATTCTGAAACGGGTCAGTTAGATTGTGGAGTGCCACAGGGCAGTTGTTTGGGCCCTCTTTTGTTTTCTATTTTTATTAATGACTTACCTTTGATTTTAAAACATGCAACCATGGCTATATATGCAGATGACACTACATTATTTGCATCAGCACAAACAGAAGGCCAATTAAATGATATTTTAAAAAAGGAGTTGGATTTAGTTACACATTGGTTTAGAATGAACAAACTAGAAATCAATGCAGAAAAAACTAAATGCATGATAGTGGGGAATACATATACACTACAGATGACACCGAGACTGCATTTGAAGCTAGGTAACATAGAGATAGAGCAGGTAGAAGAAGCAAGATTGTTGGGGGTAATTGTGGATTCTAGATTGTCATGGACCAGTCACATAAATCATGTCCTGCTGAAACTTGGAAGAAGTATGGGCACAATCAAATATTGTTGTAAATTTATTCCTCGTTTGCAGATAAAAACTTTAGTTCAAACATTAGTACTGTCTCATTTAGATTATGCATCAGTTATTTGGTCTAATACAAGTGAAATGAATTTAAATAAGTTACAAGTGGCACAAAATAAAGCTGCACGAATTGTTCTGGGTTGTAATTATAGAACAAATGTAAGTATGATACACGATAGGTTGGCCTGGTTAACAGTGAAATGTAGATTAAAGTATTCACTGATCACATTTATAAGAAATTTAATAACTACAAAAATACCTAAAATAATTTATGACAAATTATCATTTTTTTCAGACAATCATGATTACACGACGAGACAGACAAGTGACATCAGGTGCGCACTACCGCGCTGCAGAACTAATCAAAGGCAGAGAGCGGTTTATTACAGAGCCATGGTTGCATGGAATGCCACACCGAGATTTTTGTTATTAGAGAATAACAGAAGATGTTTTCAAAAGAAGTTAAAGCTTTTTTTGTTTACACAACAGTAAATTTTGCACAGTGAATTGTAAATGTGACTGATATGACAGCTTCTATAATTTTTGTTTGTTATGGATGTGATGTGATTTGATTTTTGATTCTTGAATATATTTATTTATTGCTCTGTGTAAACTCTCCGTTTTCACCTATTTAGATTTTTCATGAACTCTGAAGTGTGGTGTAACTTATTGGTATATCATTATAGGGATTGAGCTGGTATGATTATAATGAGCTCCTGGAGTTTGTTGTTGTTGGGTGTGTGTGTGTGGGGGGATGGGGATGGGGGTGTTTTGTAAAATATTTGTAATGAAATTGGAAGAGACCTCAGGAAGAATAGCTCCACACTATGGTGTGAGCTAATGAGGTTCTCAATAAATAAATAAAATTAAAAAAAATATTGGCAGGTGCCTTTAACACTGCGGGCATCTGATCTTTCTGCCTTTGTAACCCCTGACTCTTTCCTGCAATACAAGGGGCTACCTTTTGGTATGAGAAACGCACCCGCTACGTTTCAGCGTCTTATCAACACCGTCTTGTCTGATCTCCCCTGTTGTAGCGCGTATCTGGATGATATTATCATATACACTTCCAAATTTGACCCTGAACCTGGCAAAATGTGAATTCGCCAAAGCCACGGTGACAAATCTGGGTAAAGAGGTAGGTCAAGGTCAGGTAAAGGTTTTAGAGGACAAAGTCAAAGCTGTGGACCAGCTCTATACCCTTGCAAGGGTGATGAAGGGGGCAGGGGAGTTTGCCCAACCAATCCACATGTGTTTTGTGGATTTGGAGAAGGCTTATGAGCGTGTCCCCAGGGGCACCCTGTGGGGGACGCTCCAGGAGTATGGGGTGGGTGGCTTTTTGTTAAGGGCCATTCAGTCCCTTTACCAGAGGAGCGTGAGTTTGGTCCGCATAGCCGGTAGTAAGTCGGACCTGTTCCCGGTGAGGGTTGGACTCCGCCAGGGCTGCCCTTTGTCACCGGTTCTGTTCATTACCTTTATGGACAGAATTTCTAGGTGCAGCCGTGGTGTGGAGTGTGTCGAGTTTGGTGGCAGGAGAATCTCGTCTCTGCTTTTAGCGGATGATGTGGTCCTCCTAGCTTCATCCAGCTCTGACCTTCAGCTCTTGCTGGGTAGGTTCGCGGCCGAGTGTGAAGCAGCTGGAATGAGGATCAGACTTGGACAATAAATTTCGCCCAAAAATAGAAAGATCTCTGCTAAGCCATTGATTCAGAGTTTTTTGTATTTGATCAGTTTTTTCTTTCATACTGATTTCTTCTCTTTGTTTTTCGTCTGCAACCATCTTAACTCCTAGATATTTTATTTCTTTTTTTAACAGGAATTGTCATTATCTCATTATCTGTGCATTCATACAGTGAAAGTAACTCACATTTTTTTGTGTCTCACACCTCACAGCGGTTTCTCACCTCACTACTGTCTCACACCTCATTATCGTCTCTCACCTCACTAATGTCTCACACCTCATTATCGTCTCTCACCTCCCTGTTGTCTCACACCCCACAGCAGTTTCTCACCTCACTGCTGCCTGACAAATAAGATCAAAAAGTACTTTTCTATTTGGCCAGGCTCAGTGTATTATATAGTATCTGCATATACAGTACAGGCCAAAAGTATGGACACACCTGTCTCATTCAATGTGTTTTCTTTATTTTCATGACGATGACCATTCACACTGGTATTCTCACTGAAGGCATCAAAACTATGAATGAACACATGTGGAGTTTTGTACTTAACCAAAAAAGGTGAAATAACTGAAAACATGTTTTATATTCTTTTTTATTCAGAAAAGCCTCCCTTTGCTCTGATTACTGCTTTGCACACTCTTGGCATTCTCTTGATGAGTTTCAAGAGGAAGTCACCTGAAATGGTTTTCCAACAGTCTTGAATGAGTTCCCAGAGGTGTTTAGCACTTTTTGGCCCCTTGAAAATGGCCATGAAAATAAAGAAAACACATTGAATGAGCAGGTGTCCAAACTTTTGGACTGTACTGTATGTACTAAGATAAAATTCAATTCTATTCAGGTTTTTTTAATTTAGTACCAAGTATTCTCATGGAACATCACAAAGTAAGCAAACATAGTGTCTGCTAGAAGGTGCAGCTGCTGATGAGGAGGAACTTTAAGACAGAGAGTAAATTATCTCTATCTGGCCCCAAAACAAGTTCTTATCTGTGAACATCTTAGGTGTGTTCTTGAACAAACATGGTAACAGAAGAAAGAGACCATAAACAAGAGGACAAACACATACAACACGCTTTAAAGACCTGCAGATACCCGACATGGGCAATAAACAAAGGAAAACAACAAACAACAACAGAAAGAAAAGAACAACCAAAGCAAAGAACCAAAACCAGTGATAACCCTACCATACATCAGAGGCATAACAGAAAAAATAAGAGCAACAATGAAAAAACACAACATAAACACACCAACAAAACCATACACAACAGTTAGAAACAGACTAGTGCACCCAAAAGACTAAATACCAGCTCGGCTTAAATGTGGAGTCATCTACGAAATCCCACGCAAAATATGCAATAAAACATACGTAGGAGAAACCGGACGCCAACTCAACACACGAACAATAGAACATAGAAAAGAGTGCGAGAAAGAAACAAGTCGAAAACACACAAGAGCAGCAAAATAAGAAGCAGAAAGTACAATAAAGAAGTCAGCCGTAACAGATCACTGCACAAGATAAAACCATATAATGGACTGGGACAACACACGGATCATAAACACCGAACAACAGAAATACAAAAGATGGATCAAGGAAGCAATCGAGATAAGGAGACGTGGATGTGGGACCATGAACAGGGACGACGGAGTTTACACATTGGACCGCGCATGGGACTGCATCGTCGGAGAGGGGAGAGCGGGCAGCAGAGGGCGACAACGTCCTCTGCTGCCCGTGGATAAACGGAGAAGGAAGTGACGCGCCACCATCGGCGTCAGCCTGAAGAAGTCTGCAGCCGCAGACGAAACGTAGCGTCAAAACAGGTAACGGAACTGTTTCTGTGTTTTAAAAAGAACGACAGCATGAAGTTCTTATCTGAATCTGGTGCCCTTGAGCCTGTGAGGCTGAAGTGATTACTCCCCTTCAGAAGAAATGTGGAATGCTGCCGTCGCCATGGCAACTCTGTCTCCCCTATCCCAGCCTGGGTGGGACTGCGACCGGTGAAGGCCGTTGAATCGTTCCAGGATTCACTGTGCTTTATAAACCCAACTACCTCCCTCCCCAGTCCAAACGGAGGTGACGAGCGCTGCTTATCGTGGCTGCATGCACTGATGTGAGGACACTTATGTTGCGTAATGTCTGAAGTCTGTTGCATTTCTGTCTGAGGTGTTTCTTGCATAGCAAAGCTGCCCTCCCTGTGGAGGGTAACTCTGAAGTGCCTTTTTTTCCCTCCACCTGACCCTATCCTCATGTAACCCTCTGATCTCTATTAAGGTAGCGCGACTCAGGTTGCGAATGACCACAGTCACCAATTCTTGTCATGTGTCTATGCCTATGTATGTATGTCTGATCTCAGAATTGTGTGTACTGAAACTCTAATTTCCCTCTGGGATTAATAAAGTATCTTTGAATTTGAATTGAATAAGCGGTGCAAAAGGGCCAAGATC
>SSNQ01034199.1:275283-294071 GCA_006942095.1 Nothobranchius kuhntae | reverse complement strand
GTATCTGTAACATTTATATCCTTGATGACAGCTGAAACAACGTCAAACCAAAGAACGGTTCGGAGTGAAAATGGCTATTTTGTTGCTAATTAGCAGGAAATATCTAGAAGAAAGTTCTACAGAAAGTAGCTAAGGGTCCTCAGAAATGTAGCTAGCTTTGTCACTAGGCGTTAGGAACAGCGACAAAGTGGCACTGCCTCTCTCTCTGCTGCTAAAGCTACGGATAGCAAATGCTACGGGCGATGCCTGAGCGTGAACGCGCATGAAGCAGCCTGCTCGACCCGAGCATCTCTCTTTTTCTGTGATTTTACAGAAAAACAGGCAATCACAGTAAAAATGCCAGGGCTCATTCTACAGGACCAGGGCATTGCAGGAGAATGTATGAAGAAGACATTTATTATTTCTACACATGTTTTGGCCGTCACACTTCCATATAGTCCCTTTAATAGGTGAGTGTAAACAAACTAACGTTTCCACATTGCTGTCATGGTCAGAGTTACAGTTCAGGTGTTCCAACCAGTTTATATACACAGCAAGCTGATCATCATACTAGTCATGTGCTCATTGGTTGTGAAGCTGAGGGTTGGTATCAGTCCAACAACAATAAATCAAAGAAACTGATCATCTTTATAAATCAACAAGCTATAGTCAAAGTTACAGTGAGGCTAAAAGTCAAATGCTACAACACAGAAACCGTGGAAATCATTACTCATCACGTGTATACATTTAAAATTCATCAAAATGATGTTAACAAGTAAAATGTAACACCAAATTACAAATTTAAATCTTCGTTTAGCCCTGAAGGTTCAGCGGTGTTCGAGGTACGAATGAGCCTGTCGGCACAAGAGAAGATTAACAATATTCCCACCTAGAAGGTCGGGAGGTTTGTTGAATACCCCAAAACCGTACTGATGCCACAGCGCCCCGATTAGCTTGCGCGTAATGGCCATGGCGTAAGTCGTGTTGCCTGTGCGTGTGGCTGTTTTATGTTCCGACATTCTGCTGTTCAGGGCTCTTTTGTTTGGCCCACGTGAGTCAAGCTGCACCACATCTCAGCGTATAACGGTGGCTGCCAGGAACGCTAAAACAGCTCTGTACAGCGTGGTTTGGGTCAGCCCATCTGAGTGTAGTGCTGTTCCCACGCCAGCTCCATGGGGGGTGTTTTCACACATGACAAAATAACATGAGGTGTCCCTTAAACAGTGTAGGGTAACCTGTACGCTCCACAGAAACACAGCTCAGCTGAAAAATGGAGATGTCGCTGCACAGCTTGCTCAGTTTTACGGCTTTGTGTCAGACTCCGAACTAGGAAATGGCTGCAGGCAGTAAAACAGAAAGCAAAAAAACTGGAGCAAACTGAGACTCCGCCCCCGAGCCAATCAGAGGCCAGAATGACTATGCCGGCCCGACTCGGCCTTGCCAGGTACCTCAACCAAGCAGGGACTAAAAATAGGGGAGAAAAGTAGAGGGAAATGCCGAACCGTGCCCTGAGGAACACCGGTCGGGCTGAGCTGCATCGGTCCGAGTTGCTCGGAGCGTTCCTGGAAAACCACCTTACATCACGTGTGCTGCTGCAGCGGATTCATGACTTCACTGGATATGTTTTGCCGCCATGTGGATGTGTGAAGAATTTAGAGTCCGATGCACTGGAACACTGAGCGCAGTGGTCACAACGGTTAGAGCCGACAGGTTTCAGCGGTAACCAGGTGTTGACCAGCCGCGGTTGTTTTCTTTCTGAGTAAACCAATCGATCTTTCAGTGATCGAGTGCTTCTGAATGTGATCAGAGGATTGGAGCTGATAGATTTTAGGGTTGGATCACTTTTTAGCACCCACCAGTGTCTCAGGATTATTTTTCTTACTTTCCCTGCTGATGGTGAGTATTATGTGGCGAAGGTGATTCGTCGATCCAAGGTTTTGTTTCTGTTTTTAGTCAGTAGTGCTCTCTACATCTTGCACTTTATTGTAAGCTGCTGAGATTATCAGGGGCTACATCCTCTGTTTAAATCTGTCAGACATCTCAGCAGCTCTGAATTTGAAATCAGAGTCGTTGCTACAATTCCTCTGAGGAATTGTCCAGTTGGAATGTTTTGGATGAGATGGCGAGGATGGTTGCAGTCTGCTTGGGCATCGAGCATCGACTGGAACCGGGACCAACTGTTAGTTTTTTCTGGAATTGTTCAAAGTTTTGTTTTTTCGATTCCTAGAATGCCGACGGAAGAGCAATCCGCGGCCGATCTCCGTGAAAAATAAACGTGATCTGCAAATTGTGATCAACGCTTTCCAGAGCTGATCTCACCGGCTGTGTGTGTGCAGCACGAGTCCCCCTCCCCCCACCAGATATAAACAAACGCGTCTGCTAAACTTTTACTCTGTGACGTAAACGTTAACTCCTGCAGCGTAGAGGAAACGTGTTAAATACGTCAGCACGGTGGATTTAATAGAAGCTTTAAAGAACAAACTCTGGACGGTGTGAGGTGAGTTTGTCTCACTGCAGAAATAAAAACACACACGCAGCGTCAGCAGTCAGACGCAGCCGCTCACCGACACTCGTGTGTGTGTGTGTGTGTGTGTGTGTGTGTGTGTGTGTGTGTGTGTGTGTGTGTGTGTGTGTGTGTGTGTGTGTGTGTGTGTCAGAAGGCTGAACAATAACCTGTAGAACAATTAAAGTCATCATGCTAGAGCAGCTTCTCTGTGGTGGACCACACCAGCTTCTGCCACAATAAATAATAATAATAATAATAAATCACACACAAAGTTTAATTTCCTTTCTGAACTATTTCTGTTGAGTTTTAATGTTTAAATCTGTTAGCTTGTTACTGACAGCAGCTACGTTTAAGTATCACTTCCTGTTGTGACTGAAGCTGCTGCAGCATGGAGGTGTAGTTCTCAGTCATCCTGGACATGATCATCCTGAGAGTTGTAGCTGAAAACAGCTGGACGTTTCTGGATATGTTGGAGACATTTAGCCTCTCATCCCAGAGGCTGCTTCCAGACGTTGGTTGTGGTCAGAAACAAACACACTGTTTGTGCTGCAAGTCTTTTTCTTTTTGTCTCCAAAACATGTTTTAGTCTAAATGAAGGTGATGTTGTTGTTCATAGAGTTAAAATTCATGTTGAAGTTAAGATTATTTCATCTAGTAGGACCTGTGGTTAGCTGGCTCATGTAACACGTCATGTCTTCAAAGAATCGGAATCGAAACGAGGAATCGGAATCGTTCAAAATCAAACGATGCCCAACCCTACGAGGAGTTTTCGATACATGGTGGTTTAAATTTTTCCGTCCATACCTTTGGTTAAAGTAAGGTCGAGAAAATTGATGGAGTGAAAATTATGACCTGGGGATGGACTGTCCAATCTCTGAGGCAGAAGTCTCTGAGGTAGTCAAACAGCTACGCAGCGGCGGAGCTCCGGGGGAGGATGAGATCCAACCTGGGCATCTCAAGGCTTGTGGATCTTGTAGGACTGTCTTGGTTGAAACGTCTCTGCAACACTGCGTGGTCGTCAGGGGCAGTTCCTGTGGAGTGGTATACTGGGATGGTGGTCCCAATTTTTAAAAAGGGGTCCAGAGGGTGTGTTCCAACTACAGGTGGATCACACTCCTCAGCCTCCTGGGAAAGGTCTAGTCCAGGATACTGGAGAGGAGGGTCCGGTCGATAGCTGAACCTCAGATAGAGGAGGAGGAGCAATGCGGTTTAGGTCCTGGCCGTGGAACTGTGGAGCAGCTCTATACCCTTGCTAGGGTGATGGAGGGGGCATGGGAGTTTGCCCAACCAATCCGCATGTTTTGTAGATTTGGAGAAGGCTTATGACCGTGTCCCCAGAGGCATCCTGTGGGGGACGCTTTAGGAGTATGGGGTGGGTGGTCTTTTGCTAAGGGCCATTCGGTCCCTTTACCAGAGGAGCGTGAGTTTGGTCCACATAGCCCGGTAGTAAGTCGGACCTGTTCCCGGTGAGGGTTGGACTCAGCCAGGACTGCCCTTTGTCACCGGTTCTGTTCATTACCTTTATGGACAGGATTTCTAGGCACAGGCGTGGTGCTGAGGGTGTGGAGTTTGGTGGCAGGAGAATCTCATCTCAGCTTTATGCGGATGATGTGGTCCTCCTAGCTTCATCCGGCTCTTGCTGGAGAGGTTCGCAGCTGAGTGTGAAGCGGTTGGGATGAGGATCAGCACCTCCAAGTCTGAGACCATGGTTCTCGACCGGAAAAGAGAGTCGGGGGAGAGGTCCTGCCTCAAGTGGAGGAGTTCAAGTATCTTTGGGTCTTGTTCACAAGTGAGGGAAGGAGGGATCGGGAGATCGACAGGCAGACCGGTTCAGCGTCTGCAGCGATGCGGACGCTGAACCGGTCTGTTGTGGTGAAGAAGGAGCTGAGCCAGAAAGTAAAGCTCTCGATTTACCGGTCCATCTACCACCCAGTCCTCACCTGTGGCCATGAGCTTTGGGTAATGACCGTAAAAACAAGATCGCGGATACAAGCGGAGTCAGTTGAGGTGGTTTGAGCATCTTGTTAGGATGCCTACTGAACGCCTCCCCAGCAAGGTGTTTCAGGCACGTCCCGCCAGCGGGAGGCCCCCTGGCCGACCCAGGACACGTTGGAGAAAGTACATCTCAGAACTGGTCCGGGAACGCCTTGGGGTCCTACCGGAGGAGCTGGTGGAGGTGGCCGGGGAGAGGACGGTCTGGAACTTCCTAGTTGGGGTGCTGCCCCTCCGACCCGGAAAGGCGGAAGAAGACGAGACAAAAATGATGTTCAATAGTGAATGAGATGATTTTTCCCACAGACCCATAGTTAAGCAGGCATAGGAGGTGGCTAAAGCACTTCCCATCGCTGTTCCCTGTACCTGTAGAAAAAAAGAGTCCATGTATCTGAAGTCGTTTCCTGACTGAATGATTTTGCCTGGAGTGATCGAAAATAATAATAATAATAATAATACATTTTATTTCAAGCGCCTTTCAAAGCTCTCAAGGTCACTGTACAGGACAAAATATAACAAGCAAGCAACACAAACAACAAGAAATAACTGCTAAGAGTAATTCCCAAGGGTAGAGTCGGAGCAGTACAATGGATATCAGACTAAGAAGAGTAGATGGAAGGAGGACAGTTACAGTGAGTAAGCCAGGAGGAACATGTGAGTTTTGAGTTGAGACTTGAAGGTTGAGAAGGAGTTTATGTTGCGGAGGTCAGGCGGTAGAGCGTTCCAGAGTTTTGGAGCTGAGTGGCTGAAAGCTCTGGCTCCCATAGTACTGAGACGAGTGCGAGGAACCGACAGGGAAGGTGAAGATGATGATCGGAGAGAGCGAGAGGGAGTGACAATGTGGAGATTAGAAAGATAACGGGGAGCGAGATTATGGATGGCTTCAAAGGCATGAAGAAGTATCTTATAGTCAATTCTGTCAAAATGGTTAGGGGGCACGTTTCATGTGAGCAACCATCTAGAACACGGGAAAGAGCGGCGAGTCCTGATATGAGGGATACACGTTTATAAGTCTTGCACATCAAAAGACACCCGGATGTCAGTCTGTTCACATACTAGTTCCTCAGCAACATTCAGCACATCTGGGGTGTCGCCTACAAATGAGGGCAGAGTCCAAACAAATGGCTTAATAAAGAAGTCCACAAGCTGTGAAAGTGGTTCTGTCGCGCTGCCTATTCCGGAAACTCCTGGCTGAAACGGGGGGTAATGGATGGATTTATGAGCCTTAGGGAGACCATTAAAAACTGGGCAGACTGGATGTCATCCAGCCCCTGGTGCAGCTGGATGCATAAGGTCTGTTCCAACCCTCAGCTTCACAACCAATCAGCACACGACTAGTATGATGATCAGCCTGCTGTGTTTATAAACTGGTTGAAACATCTGAACTGTAACTCTGACCATGACAGCAATGTGGAAACGTTAGTTTTTTAACTCTCACCTATTAAATACTTGATTTGACCCGAGTGCTTTGGCCTCCTTTTTCCATTCCCCAAGCACGTGAACCACGTCAGAGCTCTGTGTTTGGTCGATGCTCAACGCCCAACCCAACCCGTGTTCAGACTCTTCAGGAGGAAGTCGCGGTCCCGGACGCCGGTGGAACTCTGAGGGAGACCACAAACACCACAGCTCTGCGAGTTGATGCATGCTTCACGTTAAAGTTGCTAAACCACGAATGTCTGGCTAAAGGTGCCCGCAAACCTTCATTAGCTTGGTTAGCTCGTAGCTGGGAGAGTAATGGCCGACTCAGATCGTCAGAGCCTTCCTCTCAGCTCCACCTCTTTGACAGGACGTGTGAGTAGGCCAAGTTGGAGGTGATCAGAACCACCCACTGAGCTCCAACGAACGGTGGTACCAGAAGGTTGGTCCAGTATTTTTAGTCACTGGTTTATTGTTGGATGTTTGCCTTTTTGACACGTCCTGTGATGAAAACATACCTCTCTCTTACCGACTTTCCACAAACAAAGCAGGTCCACTTTCTCTTCCCTCCATGTGTGCACTCAATGTGTCTCTTTCTGTTGCCCGTGTCGTTGAACTGCCGTCCACAAATCTCACAAGGAAACGGACCTGCAGGTGAGACAAAAAAAAACATCAGTTATGGTAAACGGCCTGACTTTAAACAGCACCTTCTAGGGTTCTACAAGCCCCTCCCACACACACACACACGATGGTGATGAGCTACACTGTAGCCACAGCTGCCCTGAGGTACACTGACAGGCGTGAAGCTGCTGAACACTGGCACCACCGGTCCCTACGACCACCATCAGCAGGCAAGGAGGGTTAAGTGGCCTGCCCAAAGACACAACGACAGCGACAGACTGAGCGAGGCTCAAACCTGCAACCATCTGGTTACAGGGCGGGCATTTAACCCCTCTGCCACCATCGCCTCCTTATGATTTAGAAATAGGATAAGCTTCGTTTCAGACGAGTATCCGGTACGGATAAAGCATTTTTGACGAGTACGAGCGTGAAACGAGTAAAACTCGTAAATATCTGTAATCGTGCTGAAGGAAAATCCTCATTGGGTAACTGTGGGGCGACGGTGGCACAGGAGTTAAGCGCTCGCCCCGTAATCGGAAGGTTGCAGGTTCGAGCCCCGCTCAGTCTGTCGCTGTTGTTGTGTCCTTCGGCAAGACACTTAACCCACGTTGCCTGCTGGTGGTGGTCGGAGGGACCGGTGGCGCCAGTGCTCGGCAGCCTCGCCTCTGTCAGTGCGCCCCAGGGCAGCTGTAGCTACATCGTAGCACATCCCCACCAGTGTGTGAATGTGTGTGTGAATGGGTGAATGACTGATTGTGTTGTAAAGCGCCTTGGGGGGTTCCAGGACTCTAGAAGGCGCTATATCAAATACAGACCATTTACCATTTGGGTAACTGACTGTCTTCACGCTCTGTGATTGGCCAGTCAAATAGAGCACCCGTCCCTCCCTACACACAAAACTCTGCATCTGGGAGCTCACAGCTCAGTCCGCGTCCGGTCCATCCGCGCACGCACACACGCACGCACGCACGCACGCACACACGCACACACACACGCACGCGCACGCGCACGCGCACACACACACACACACACACACACACACACACACACACACACACACACACACACACACACACAGTAAGGGATCTCTCTGTGCTTGCTTCACTGTTCACGTTTCTTCAGTACTCCCTATGTTTTCTTCAGTTTGCTTCTTTTTAAAGTTGTTTAAAGTTACTTTTTTCGTAACGTACGTGGTGCATTTGACAAGACAGAGCTGAAAACGGCTCGTGCTGCGTCAGTCACTGCCTCCACTCCCGTCGGGTTTTTTTCTTTTCCTCTCTCTCTCTCTCTCCTCTTCCTCAGGATCCACTCCCTCTTTCCTATTCTCTCTCTCTCTTTCTTTACATTTTTTAACCACAATTGTCTATTTTTTGCTCATTTTAAATATATTTTAATCATTTTCTAAATTCTTTTTTCTATTTTACATGTTTTGTTTTTGTGAAGCGCCCTGTGATTTTTATCTTGAGAGGCGCTATAGAAAAGATCTTTTCTTCTCTCTCTCTCTTAATCCATGCACTTAAATATTAATGTTCTGATTTTACTGATAAACTTGTTCTTTACTATTGTGATCAAAAACATTTAATCTCAACTCTGAGGGTGCTCTGTAAACAGTTTTCAAATAAACAATACACATAGCAACTTCTGATCAGACTTAAAATACCGTATTGATGTAAACCACACCCACTTCCGGTTAAACCACACCCACTTCCGGGTTAGGCCACGCCCACTCCGAGTACAGATACAGATAGTGGTGTACTCGCTCATCCCTATTTAGAAATGTGAAAAGCAAAAGAGTGTCTGTGACCCTGTGAATGTTGCGTTGCGTTTCTCACCTAGGTGATACTTCTCTTGATGCTTCAGCCTCGCAAACCTGGATCTGAAGAACTCATCACACGAGGAGCATTTAAAGGGCCGGTCCTGAGTGTGCAGGATCATGTGCTCCTGCAGGTGAGGCCTGCGGCTGAACGTCTTTGAGCAAATCTGTTGTTATGGATACAGAAGGTCAGGATTTAATCATCTCCTGTCACACAGGTGCGAGATTCAGTTAGAACCTCAAAGCCGAGCAGAAGCGATCCTTACAGCACATTTCCAGCCTTCACTTCTCTTTTTCCTTGCAGCCAAAAATTCCTGTGTCTGCTCAGGATGAAACCTGGAAGGAAACAAAAGACCCAAACAAGAGCCGCTTCAGAACTAACCAGAAACGTTGTTTCTGCGGTCACGTCCACCAGCTCTGGTGCACCGTGCTTACCACTTGAGACCCATTTGTGTAATCGTTTGTTAGAAACTCTTCATTAAACAGGTCTCTGGACCTTACACAGCTCAGTCCAGGTAGGAGGTCCACCTGGACTCCAGCTGTGTCTCTAAACACGCTAACTGACCTTTTGACGTGCTTAGCCAGGGTTTTCCTACTGGCGTGGAGTTTATGACAGAAGGGACACTTGTGCTCCTTCTTGGAGAACGGAGCGTCGCTGGCGTGCTTTTTCTTGTGCACGGTCAGGTTGGACTTGGTGGAGTAGCACTGGAGGCAGATGTCACACTGGAACGGCTTTTCTCCTGTGTGAACTCTGGTGTGACTCTCATATTTACCTGAAAAACAAGAACAATTTGTCACTTCCAGATCGTACCCGCCCACGCCTGCGTCCTGTCTCTCTGGACAGAACACGTGGTTTCACTGTGTTGTCTCCAAGTTGTCCACTCTGGTACCAGTAGAAGTTTAAAGCAGTCTACATTCTGCGCGTGCGTGCGTGTGCGTGCGTGCGTGTGTGTGTGCGTGCGTGTGTGTGTGTGTGTGTGTGCTCTGTCTTCTCGATCCCCAGTGTGTCGTGGAGGATGGCTGCTTATACTGAGCCAGGATTCTCTGGAGGTTTCTTCCTGTTAAAAGGGAGTTTTCCTCTCCACTGTCGCTGCATGCTTGCTTAGTATGAGGACTGCTGTAAAGACTCTGACACTAGTCAGTGACTCGATGCGACCTGCTGGGTTCCTTACATAGGAAACTTGTTACTGATTGGTTTAATGACCTGAGCTGTGTTGGAACGTTTACCGTGTGAAGGTCCCTGAGACGGCTTGTTGTGATCCGACGCTTCATAAATAAACTGAAGAGAATTCTCAGCTGCAACATGAAATCAACCGCTCTATCCCTGCAACTCAGAGAAAGTGGGCGTTGGTGATCTACTTCCAGGGGAGGCGGGTTTCAGATCCTAGACTAGTTTCATGGGGACGAGCAGGGCCTGCTTTTGCTGGCTTTTCAAAATAAAACTCAACATTTGCTGCTAAGACAGCGAAGCACATAAATGCATCCAAAATAGTTTTTTTCCCATGAGGAAATAACAATATGACATAGTAAAAAGCTCCACAAAGAGGATTCTCTATGATACGGTGCCTTTAGGACCACAGAGGCAGAGATGGGAATGGGGCAGATCCATTTCTGCTCTGCTGAGTTTTAACTACGATCCTTCTATGTTGAGACATGCTGGAGTAAATCATTGTGTTGTGATATTTTAGCATGGAAGACAGGGTGGGGGGTGCTGATATTAGATGTTAAAGGATTCAAACGGATAGTTCACTAAAGCCGAGGGGTCGTATCAGTGTCTGCAAAAACACGTCGGACATTACCGACGTGTTTAAATGCCGGCCAACCCAAACTGCCGTGCCTCTTCTCTTGACTTCCGTTCTTCCTGAAAACCACACACTGCCGACTGTTTGTTGATGCGTTGCTCTGATTCCCCGATACAGACATTTGTTTTCAATAATCTGCAGCGGTTGTCCCTGCTCTCTGCAGCAGCTGCCTGCAGGAGGGCTTCTTCCAACTATTTCAATTGATCTGCAATGGTACATAAAGACTGGAAATGTAGGATGTCCAAGGAAGGTCTTGCTTCTCTTGCCTCTGACTGACCAGAAGGGCTCTCCTGTCATTTAGCAGCAAACCTTCTTACCCCACTGAGCAGACGTCCTCCTGCCAGTGCCACCAACTGATTTATGAAGAAAATGCTAACTTAGCGCTATAAACCCATCCTGTCCTGTTTGCAACATCACTACTAGTTTCTTTCATAGAAGAGCCTGAGAAACACCAAATATGAACTTGTAATCTATCTTGTTTCATAGAGCTGAACGACCTATCGCTGTTGGACCAAAACAGTAGTGATGCGTCCGTCGCGAACGAACCGGCTCTAAGAGCCGGCTCTTTGAAGTGAACGACAAGAGCCGGCTCGTCATTGGGAGCCGTCCCCTCCCCCCTCCCCTCTTGCTTTGGTGGAAGCTACAGGCGATTGGTCAGCATGTGTAACTGCATGTCCAGAATGTCCACACACAGAGCAGTAGGGCCAGGGAAGAGGGAGGATCAGACTCAGACACACAGCAGAGCACATGCGGGCGGAGGGAGACGAGAGGGAATGAGGAGGAGGAAAAAGACAAGAGAGGAGAGTGCGACGAAGACGGTGAGAAAATGAGCGCCAGCAGTCGGAAAGTGGAGATTTCTTAAAGTGTTCAGTTATTAAATCCATAGAAATGATAAATATTTGATATATTGCATTTTCTACATTATTAAATCATTTTACATATAGTTTTGCATTATTTTGGTTATACATGTACTCCACGCAACAGAAAATCTGAGGAGCCACTTGGGAGCCGAAAGAGCCGGCTCTTTTTGGTGAGCTGAGCCAAAAGAACCGGCTCTCTAAAAAGAGCGGGAATTCCCATGGGACTTCAGGCACAGCCCATAGCTGGTTGTCGCACGTGTAATAATTGTGTGAGGAAGATGCCGTGTACTGGCACACACCGAGCTAATCTAGGTGCTGTGGGGGAAACGAGAGAAAGCAGCAAAGACACAGAGGCAGGAACAGTCCAACGTTTGGTAATAAAAGTGTAGCTACGAGCAGGTTAGCTAATGCTAGCGGGAAGCGGGCTCACGATCAAGTAGCATCAGAAAAATCACGATGGCCGTGAAACTACGAATATTTAAAGTCTATGAGCAGAAGAAAAGTCCCCATCATCATAATCATCCTGTTCATTAGCTGCAGCGCTACGGAGCAGAACCGCTGCAGTCAGGTTGCTGGTTCGAGTCTGCTCTGCCCAGCACCTCTGAAGGTATACGGCAAACCACTGTAACATTTAATTCACTAATGTGTAATTTAAACTGGACTATTGTTAACTCGTACATATTAGACATGTCACCATTACATGTTTAGCAGCAGAAATGAAATGTTAGCATTTCCAGTTGCTTACCACTGAACATGTTAATGAAATACATGAAATTTTACTGATCGTAGTTTAATTATGGATATATTTAGATGATAGCAGGTTGTTTTACACGCTATTGAGCAGCTTTCTGATCACGTTCTGTTGTTAAATTAAAAGAAGGAGAGAAAAAATGTTTCCCTAGAATGTTTAGATGTTCCCGTTTAATCCGTTTTTAATCTGATTCATGGATCTAAATAATGGTTTGTTGCAGCCCTACTCTGGGTTTGATTGTTTAACTGCTGAAGGGGTTAAATGACATCTCTGCTAAAGACCGACGTGTTGGGCAGTAAAGTTGGCGCGGTTTTCCATCTCCTACAAGATTTCGGCCACGCTGCTGACCAACAGACCCTGTTGTGAATGACTCCGCTAAGCCGTAGCTCCGGGTCTGTGAAACGGACTAAGCAGCAGCCATTTTATCGTTAGCTTGCATTAGCGGTCGTGTTGGACTGGTTTGAGGTGATCATCTGTGGACAAACATCCAGCGATTGTTTTATGAGATATTTAGCTAACAAAAACAAAGGAAAACACATCATCATCCACCTACAACGTATCCACCTGTATTCTCTGTATACCCACGACTGCAGTCCGACCCACAATAACACTCTTATCATCAAGTTTGCTGATGACACCACGGTGGTCGGACTCATTTCGAAGGGAGACGAGGCAGAGTACAGAGAGGAAGTCCTGAAGTTGGCAGCATGGTGTTCAGAAAACAACCTGTCCCTGAACACCAAGAAAACCAAAGAGCTCATTGTCGACTTCAGGAGACACAGCACCGACTTGGCCTCCCTCTACATCAACGGGGCGTGTGTGGAGAGGGTCCACACTTTCCGGTTCCTTGGTGTCCTCATCTCTGCTGACATCTCCTGGGCGGAAAACCTCTCAGCGGTCATCAAGAAGGCCCAACAGCGGCTGCACTTCCTGAGAGTCCTCGGGAAGTACAAGCTGAACTCTGACCTGCTGCTGACCTTCTACTGCTCGTCCATTGAGAGCCTGCTAACCTACTGCATCACGGTATGGTACGGCAGCTGCACCAAGGCGGATAGAGTGAGGCTTCAGAGTGTGGTCAAGACAGCACAGAAGATCATCGGCTGTCCTCTCCCCTCCATGATGGACATTTATTCCTCCCGCTGCCTCAGTAGGGCAGCAAACATCATCAAGGACAGCTCCCACCCTGGCTTCAACATGTTCAGACTGCTTTCCTCAGGGAAGCGCTACAGGTGCATCAATACAAAAACCCACAGACTCAAAAACAGTTTCTTCCCCAAAGCAATAACCACCCTGAACTCACACATGCACCGACAACACAGCCCCCAACTTCCCACTTCCTCCATTGACCACCACTATCTATTGATACCAATTCTATGTGCAATAGCTGTACATACATAGCGCTGCAGAACTGTACCCCCCCACCCCCAGCATGTTTTTTACACTGAGTAGGAGATGCTCTGCATCTCATTTTACAATTGTATAGTGACAAAGGCATTCTATTCTATTCTATTCTATTGTATTCTATTCTATACGCAGCAGATGAAAACAAAGGAGGACCAACAGAAGGTTCCTCCGTGGGTCCCACCTGTGCGGTCAAAGGTCTTTCCACATTTGGGACACTGGAGCGTCTTCTTGCTGGAGGTTTGGATGATGACCGGCTCCAGCCCCTCGGGATACACCGGAGTCTGGCTCGAACTTCCTGCTGCTGGTGCGTGACCTTCCAGCTCAGCCTGGCGCTCTGTGGTCTCAGCATGTGACCCATCACTCCCAGAAACCTCAGCAACTTTTAAGTTAACGTCTCCCCGCTCAACGTCCTCCCCATCCTCGTCGATCATGTTGTCCCCCTTAACTGCTTCGGTGGTCACACTCTCATCCAGCTTTGGCTCCTGGTTCTCCTCAAACAACTCTGTAGCTTCTTCAGCGTTGTTTTTATCTTTCAGTCTCAGTAGTGAAGCTCTTTGTTGTTCTCGAGTCCAGTGCTTCAGATCTTCCCTCTTACACTTGGTGGGTGTCCTCCGTCTACGAGTAGATCTCCGAGTGCTTTCGTTCTTTTGACCTGACCTGCTCTCTTCTTCATTTGAGACTTCTCCAGGTAGATCGGTCCTCTCACATAAACTGTGCTGTGGGGAGAACTGGTGGGTGACCTGTGGGCACTTCACGTCAGAAGAGCTGTGGATCTCCGAGTCCGCCCCTGCTGGGTCGGTGGAGGACGGGTCCACGTCTGTATAAGTTCTAGTCCCGGCATGGACTGCACTCGTCTCCCCATCATCACATAACAACTTCAGTATATCCATCATGTCTAGGAATCGGGCTGCTTCTGCTAGAGCTGGTAGGTCCGTCTCTGCAACGATGCACTCGGCGGTGTACAGGAAGCCGAGCAGATGCTGGAAGACTGAAGCTTCCACATGGTCCAGAGTCACGTGGGTCGTTGCAGCAGAGCCCTTGGAAAGCTCTGCATGGAAGTAGCTGCTGCCGTGGGCCAGCACTGCTTTGTGGGCGCTGTAGGCCTTCCCACCCACCGACACCGACACATCACAGAACTTCTGTCGGGTTCGGTCCTCGTTCAGGAAAGCCAGAAGGTTGTGGCTGTGGTGCGACATGGTCAGCCTTCTGAGAGGTGATTCCTGCACGGCTCTAGACCCGGGTTCAGGGGCCGGGTCTGGTTCACAGACCAAACTCCTACGCCTGGGACACGACATGGTGTTTGGCTCCTTCTTCCCTGGAGTCACTGTGGTTTTCAAAAGTCTGAGCTGGAAAACAGAAGATGAGAGATGAGACTGGACCAGGGGCGTGTCCAGGGAGTGGCCTGGGGTAGCACATGCCACCCTTGGAATCTAATTGGCCACCCCAGTTGCCACCACACTAATTTACCTTTAAATAGGCTTTTCATTGTTCACAAAAGGCTTGGGGGTAAAACAAAAAAAGCATAACCATTGGTGCCACCCATGCACAAAGTTGGGCCTCACCTGGGCCACCCCATTTTAAAAGATCTGGACACGCCACTGGACCAGCATCAGAGGCTCAGCCTGGAGGTGACTTATTTATCGTTTGGTTGTTTACCTGCAGACGAAGCTATTCTCCTGCTTTCACCAAACAGAGCCTCAGACCCGAGGCACAAACGCGTTAGAGACCCGCGTTGGGCTGAAATCAGCTGCGTGTGGTGCTGTGGCTTCCTTCTGCACCCCAACGAGTTCTCAGTCTGACGGGCGGACCCCCTCCGAGGAGAACGTCGACAAACGACCAAGTCCACGTCTAAAACTCACCCTTTCATGGCGACGTTTTCCAAATGAGCTCACCTCAGACGTAAATGATGCCTCTGCGGAGTCATTTTCACCCGAACGGTGAGACATGCGACGTACACGGACGGAAAAACAACGATTTCCTGAAGAAAGACGGGCTGGAACGCCCCAGAAATGTCTCTGCGGTTCTCGCGTGTTTTCATGTGCGCGAAATCACGCGACACTACGGTATTCTGGTGTCTGATACTTCAAAATAAAAGCGGACTTCCGCTTTACTTCTCATCACACCAGGAAATATAAAACTAATGCAAAAATCATTATAAACACCATGTCTTGTGTTTGCTCTTATCCTGCAGATAGAAAATGAGGGCGAGTCTTATGTTTCCACAAGTGAAAAAAAATCACCCCCAAAAGAAACAAGTTATAGTCCAGATGATGGTTTAAAAATACTATTTAAAACGTGTAATAAAGTCTATTCATTTAACTAATCAACACATTTTTATTTCACACCTGAAAACTTCCTGGAGATGCCGTTGTCAAATAATGATTCAATTTATTAGAGGAACAAATCTAATTATGGGTTTAACACTCTTGGTGATAACAGCTGACGGTCTCGTCTCTCTGGATGCACTTTGTCCCACTCTTCATTATACAATTGTCTAAATTCAGCCACGATGGAGGAGTTTCCAGCAGGAAGACCATGATTAAGGTCAAAGCCGGGTCAGACGTTCTCCTTCAGGATGTTCTGATCAGGTACAGCAAGTGCTTTTAGTCATGAAGCAGCAGAGCAGCCTCAGATCAACCATGTGTTTGACTCCAGATGGAGCAGGATGCACTCCTCCCTGAAAGTTTTGTATTTGACAAATCAATCGTCAGAATATTTACCCTGAAGGCTTGAGGATTGAGTTAGAGCTCAATCCTGTAGAACTCAATCACCCTTCCTGCATCCAAACCAAATCTGTAACACACACACACACACACACACACAAGGGATCCCTCTTTGTTTTGCTTGTCTGACTTGAAGCTATGACTATGAGAGATACTAATGTTCAATCTTGCATTTAGGAATTATAGAACAGTCAGTTTGGTGCTTTCGCCACCAGAGGGCGATAGTGCTTTTCTGTTCAACTGTAACTGGGCTGTGGGAAAAGCTTTGCAAAAGCTAAATTGTTAAGGAAGTTCTGGGTGTATCATTAGTGAAACGAAATGAACCGTTAATCCAAAAGGGTTCAAATGAAGGCAACTGGACTTCTTTGGTTTCTTGAAGACTTTTCTCATTCGAGGAGCTTCGTCAATTCTGACTAGAATATGGGAGAGTCCAGCTTTTAAGCTGTATTGTTGTTTGATGAGCTGAAACCAAGGGCGTAGGAAACGGGTGGAACGTGTCCCCTCCAATATTGGACAAACGCGTATTTATTCCCCCCCCCCCCACCCCACACCCCACCCCACCCCACCCCCCAATAACGTGGAGATGAAAACGAAATTATTTTAAAATATTTGACTCGCGACTTTTATTTTGAAAGACACACGTACTTCTCACCGACACGGCCCCTCACTGGGGAGTCAGACAGGCTGGCTGAGTGAAGCAGGAGAGGCGGGGCGCAGACACAGGTATCAGAGATGAGACTATAGTCCCCTCTCAAGAGGCGCAGACGAGTGCATGGGGGGCCACAACCAGGAGCCGGCAGAGTCCAGGGGATATCAGCAGCAAGCCCACAGGCCCGCCCGCAGCCTCCCACCCCCAAGCCGGCCGAGCCCGGAACCCAGCGACCTGGGACTCTGAGGCGACCAGCCCCGCCGGGGACCCAACAGAGCCTAGGGACTCAGATCCCATCAGGCAAGCCACCGGGATCGATCAGGCAGACTCCAAAAATCTTAAACCCTCTGACCCGGGAGCTGCGAACATTCAGGCAGACCAAGGCACCGCACTCCACACCAGGTGTGGCAGGGGGAGGGTAGGCGAAGATGTGTAGCAGCACAAGAAGCCCGAGGAGAGGGGAGGAGTCCAAGACCCCACCTGACATATACAGCCATACACAGACACAGTCACACACTCCCTCCCTCATGCTCACATATACACATACAACCTAAGACTTACAGAAATGCACACTAGACACCCACTCATGCTCCCCATACACACCCTATTCTCTTTGGTCTTGGTACTGCTGCACAAAGGCTACATCCTCGACAGCACACTAGCTTTCCAATATCATATCAATAGCATCACACGGTCAGCTTATTTCCATCTTTGTAACATTAATCGTCTTCGCCCCTCCCTTACTGTCCACTCTACTTCTATTCTTGTCCATAGTCTGGTTACACCACGTATCGATTATTGCAACTCTCTTCTCTCAGGCCTCCCTCAGAAAACCCTCCGTAAGCTCCAGTTGGTTCAGAAAGCAGCAGCACGCATCGTCACTAAAACTCCCATCTCTCATCACATCACCCCATCCTCAAACAACTCCATTGGCTACCAGTGCACACCAGGATTAACTACAAGATTCTCCTTCTCACCTTCAAGGCCATCCATAACCTCGCCCCTCACTACCTCACAGATCTTATTCACATTGTCACCTCGTCCCGTTCCCTCAGGTCCTCCTCCTCCATTCATCTCTCTGTGCCCTCCTTTCGTCTCAGCACCATGGGGAGTAGAGCCTTCAGCTGCACCGCTCCCAAACTCTGGAACTCCCCTCACCCTCTCATCAAGAACATTAACTCATTCACAGAATTCAATAAACAACTCAAAACTCACCTCTTCATGACCACATATCAACTTTGAATTTTAGAGTGCCTTGTTTGTTGTCTTTGTGTTGATTATGTTGTACTTATGTCTACTTTTGCTTAATTGAATGATTTGTGTTTTTATTCTGTACAGTGTCCTTGAGTGACCAGAAAGGTGCTTTTTAAATAAAATGTATTATTATTATTAACCATCACCAGTTCCCAGTTAGCCCCTTTCTGCTGGGGTAATGATGAGCAGGCACCCCCGCCCATCGCTGCGCAAAGCAACCCACCATCCCAGACCACAAGAAGATGGCTAGCTCCCCCTCCTAGCCTCCAGCCCCAGCAAGCCAAGCGACAAAGGAGGTGTGATAAGACCCCTAGTCTCCCTCCGCCTGCTCCAATAAAGTGTTGGTGCATGTTGATGAGGTTTATTCCATGGCTGTGGTGAGCAGGCAGTGCGGGCATCGTCTGGCCTACACCAGCTGATGCAACCACACCACCCCACTTGCACCCATAGCCCTCTGTAAGTGCAGTTTAAAATTGGAAGTGGGCACCGGCACTCAAGATGAGGCTGAATGATCCCCTTGCCAAATGCCGTTGAGTGTGCTCACTCCCAAAGGCCCTAAGTGTGTGTTTGCGTGGAATGTTGTTGGTGGAAATGTTTAAGGTGCAAATAAAATTGGGGGCAGGAGGCCACAGGAATGCGGAAAGGGGATCCATACCCACACCCCTGACTTGCCCACCTCCCAAGGTCCTATGTGAATGTTTGTGTGATGATGTGAAGGATGATGATGGGGATGGGGAGGAATGGCTGTTGGCCTAAGCCCTCCAGGGAGCCAGCTCCCCCACTGGCCCCAATAGGCACCTCCATTCCCAAAATGCCCCCCAGGGCATGGAGACCCCAGCCCATCTCGCCAGGGCCCAAAGCAGCAGCATCACAGAGCCCCACGGAGCCCGAGGACACCAACCCAGCCCCACCCCAGCAGAATATCTACTCCCATCCCTACATTTGCACAACTTCAAGAATATTTAAGGCACGAGACATCCAGGTCAGGTTGGGTCATCCCCCTCCTGGACACCCCCCC
>SSNQ01034199.1:257945-269575 GCA_006942095.1 Nothobranchius kuhntae | reverse complement strand
AGGACGGGTCCACGTCTGTATAAGTTCTAGTCCCGGCATGGACTGCACTCGTCTCCCCATCATCACATAACAACTTCAGTATATCCATCATGTCTAGGAATCGGGCTGCTTCTGCTAGAGCTGGTAGGTCCGTCTCTGCAACGATGCACTCGGCGGTGTACAGGAAGCCGAGCAGATGCTGGAAGACTGAAGCTTCCACATGGTCCAGAGTCACGTGGGTCGTTGCAGCAGAGCCCTTGGAAAGCTCTGCATGGAAATAGCTGCTGCCGTGGGCCAGCACTGCTTTGTGGGCGCTGTAGGCCTTCCCACCCACCGACACCGACACATCACAGAACTTCTGTCGGGTTCGGTCCTCGTTCAGGAAAGCCAGAAGGTTGTGGCTGTGGTGCGACATGGTCAGCCTTCTGAGAGGTGATTCCTGCACGGCTCTAGACCCGGGTTCAGGGGCCGGGTCTGGTTCACAGGCCAAACTCCTACGCCTGGGACACGACATGGTGTTTGGCTCCTTCTTCCCTGGAGTCACTGTGGTTTTCAAAAGTCTGAGCTGGAAAACAGAAGATGAGAGATGAGACTGGACCAGGGGCGTGTCCAGGGAGTGGCCTGGGGTAGCACATGCCACCCTTGGAATCTAATTGGCCACCCCAGGTGCCACTACACTAATTTACCTTTAAATAGGCTTTTCATTGTTCACAAAAGGCTTGGGGGTAAAACAAAAAAAGCATAACCATTGGTGCCACCCATGTACAAAGTTGGGCCTCACCTGGGCCACCCCATTTTAAAAGATCTGGACACGCCACTGGACCAGCATCAGAGGCTCAGCCTGGAGGTGACTTATTTATCGTTTGGTTGTTTACCTGCAGACGAAGCTATTCTCCTGCTTTCACCAAACAGAGCCTCAGACCCGAGGCACAAACGCGTTAGAGACCCGCGTTGGGCTGAAATCAGCTGATAGCTGTGGCTTCCTTCTGCACCCCAACGAGTTCTCAGTCTGACGGGCGGACCCCCTCCGAGGAGAACGTCGACAAACGACCAAGTCCACGTCTAAAACTCACCCTTTCATGGCGACGTTTTCCAAATGAGCTCACCTCAGACGTAAATGATGCCTCTGCGGAGTCATTTTCACCCGAACGGTGAGACATGCGACGTACACGGACGGAAAAACAACGATTTCCTGAAGAAAGACGGGCAGAAACGCCCCAGAAATGTCTCTGCGGTTCTCGCGTGTTTTCATGTGCGCGAAATCACGCGACACTACGGTATTCTGGTGTCTGAGACTTCAAAATAAAAGCGGACTTCCGCTTTACTTCTCATCACACCAGGAAATATAAAACTAATGCAAAAATCATTATAAACACCATGTCTTGTGTTTGCTCTTATCCTGCAGATAGAAAATGAGGGCGAGTCTTATGTTTCCACAGGTGAAAAAAAAAATTACCCCCAAACGAAACAAGTTATAGTCCAGATGATGGTTTTAAAATACTATTTAAAACGTGTTATAAAGTCTATTCATTTAACTAATCAACACATTTTTATTTCACACCTGAAAACTTCCTGGAGATGCCGTTGTCAAATAATGATTCAATTTATTAGAGGAACAAATCTAATTATGGGTTTAACACTCTTGGTGATAACAGCTGACGGTCTCGTCTCTCTGGATGCACTTTGTCCCACTCTTCATTATACAATTGTCCAAATTCAGCCACGATGGAGGAGTTTCCAGCAGGAAGACCATGATTAAGGTCAAAGCCGGGTCAGACGTTCTCCTTCAGGATGTTCTGATCAGGTACAGCAAGTGCTTTTAGTCATGAAGCAGCAGAGCAGCCTCAGATCATCACACTGCCACCAACCATGTGTTTGACTCCAGATGGAGCAGGATGCACTCCTCCCTGAAAGTTTTGCATTTTACAAATCAATCGTCAGAATATTTACCCTGAAGGCTTGAGGATTGAGTTAGAGCTCAATCCTGTAGAACTCAATCACCCTTCCTGCATCCAAACCAAATCTGTAACACACACACACACACACACACACAAGGGATCCCTCTTTGTTTTGCTTGTCTGACTTGAAGCTATGACTATGAGAGATACTAATGTTCAATCTTGCATTTAGGAATTATAGAACAGTCAGTTTGGTGCTTTCGCCACCAGAGGGCGATAGTGCTTTTCTGTTCAACTGTAACTGGGCTGTGGGAAAAGCTTTGCAAGAGCTAAATTGTTAAGAAAGTTCTGGGTGTATCATTAGTGAAACGAAATGAACCGTTAATCCAAAAGGGTTCAAATGAAGGCAACTGGACTTCTTTGGTTTCTTGAAGACTTTTCTCATTAGAGGCGCTTCGTCAATTCTGACTAGAATATGGGAGAGTCCAGCTTTTAAGCTGTATTGTTGTTTGATGAGCTGAAACCAAGGGCGTAGGAAACGGGTGGGACGTGTCCCCTCCAATAGTGGACAAACGTGTATTTGTGATCACTTTTCTCTGTTAACCCAGAATAAAGACATTAAAGAACCAAACTTCATGAATGTTTTTTGTGACAAAGAAGTATCTGTTCCAATCACTCTATCAGAGAAAAATCAGAGTTTTAGAAATAACGGGACACTCAGTAGAGCCATTATATTATATTTTTTACAAGTGTAAGTAAACTTCTGACCACAACTGCATGTCAAACGTGAAAACCCCACTTTAAATAGGGGAGGGGCTTCAATTTCACCTTTCCATTACCTATAATACAGCTTTTAATCTCATTCCTAAGCAGTTTCAGTCTAGGTCACACCTTCCTGCATCTAATAAACACAACGACTTCCTCTAAATAGATGCTAACAACTCATCAGGGGGTAGAGAAGAGGGGTACCCAGAGTAGTTTCTGCTTGTTAAATAACAGACAGCTACTGTCATGTTGGGTACAAGGTGTTTGACCCACGACATGCAGAATCACGAGTAGACAGAAGGTAAATAAGATTTATTATTAAAAATAATAAACGAGGGGGTGAATAAACAGGAATTGAAGGTGCTGCGAAGTAGCATAACGGCAGAACTCAGGGGGCAAGTGCTCAGCGGGACGAGTCTAGGAAGGAGAACAGAGGTGAGTATGCTGACGGATTCAGGGGCAGAAGGCAAGAAGGTAAAGGACAGTCCTTTGGGCTTACGTTTCTTCAGGCTGATGGGAACCAGGGGGAAAGGTGAGTCAGGTCTGGGTGAGTAGGCGATCCAACAGGTAGAAGCAGAAGTCGACGCCTCTTTGTGTCCAGAAGTTGACGCCTCTTGGTGTCCAGAAGTCAACCCCTCTACTCCTTTGGTCGACGCCCCTTCCGGTCCTGTGGTCGACGCCCCTTCCGGTCCTGTGGTTGATGCCCCTTCTGGTCCTGTGGTCGACGCCTCTTCCGGTCCTGTGGTCGACGCCTCTTCCGGCGCTGAGGTTGATCCCTCTGGCCCTGAGGTCGATCCCTCCAGCCCTGAGGTCGATCCCTGCGGCCCTGAAGTCGATCCCTCCGACCCTGAAGTTGACCCCTCCGGCCCTGAAGTCAACGTACCCTCCGGTCCTGAAGTTGACGTCCCCTCCAGTCCAGAGGTCGGTGTCCCCTTCAGTCCAGAGGTTGACGTCCCCTTCAGTCCAGAAGTCGACGTCCCCTTCAGTCCAACGTCTCCTCCTCCAGTCCAGTGGTCAACGCCGTCTCCAGTCCAGTGGTCGACGCTGCCGCCTCCAGTCCAGAGGCCGAAGCCGCCAGTCCAGAAGTCAAGGACGTCTTCTCCAGCGTCTCTGCCTCCGGTCACTGCCAGTCCTGCCCTCGCCAGGCGCAAGCCTCCCAGAGCCTGTCGTCGTCTCCTCCTCTGCCCAAGACGCAGGCCCCCAAGAGCCCGTCGTCGTCTCCTCCTCTGCCCAAGATGCAGGCCCCCAAGAGCCCGTCGTCGTCTCCTCCTCCGCCCAAGATGCAGGCCCCGAAGAGCCCGTCGTCATCTCCTCCTCTGCCCAAGACGCAGGCCCCCAAGAGCCCGTCGTCATCTCCTCCTCTGCCCCAGACGCAGGTCCCCGGACTCATTCATTTTTCATGGGAGTGTGCAATCCTGCAGTCTTATCAAAAGAAGGCTTTGTTTGGGAACATAGGCTGACATCGTGTCCCCCTGAAATGTCAACAAGGACTGCAGAATCTTCTGGCGTGTTGGAAGACAGAATGTAAAATCCACTTTAGAGAATGGAATTATGTCTGTAGATGACCAGTGGCATGTAGGTCAATATGTAGGTGATAAATGACTCCTTCTGGACGTTACAACTGTAACGGCGTCAACCGCTTCGAGGAGGGAGGATGTACGGTTTGGCTGGTCCATGATTCAGCAAAACGTGCGTAGTGGTGTGTGAGTGTGTTGGGAGTTTGTAGTGAGTGTGTGATGTGTGTAGGATGTGTCTGTCTAAATGTATCATTGCAAAAAAGCACAAGAAAAGGCTGAAAGATTGGGACTACAAAGAACTAGAATTCGCAGGAAAATGACGACAAAGCAGGTGATTGGGTGAGTGATAATCATGTGACAGTTAGCGTTGACAATGTGATGACGTTCATTCAAGCGTATGAAGCCCTGTGAGCTGCAGATCAGAACGACACAGCGTCTGTGTCTGAATGAAAACGCTTTTCTTATTTGTGCATTTTGGTTGTTTTTTGCAAACTCATTAGCGGAAATACGCAGCACTCTGATACGTGTTCAGTGTGTGAGATATAAGTGTAACTCCTTTGGTTTATTATGCGAAAAAAGTTTTGTTCTATCTTTTATTCTTTCAGTTCTACAAGCATTTGAACACAGATATGCAAATGGGAGTGCCAGCGCTCCCACCAGTCTTAAAGGGTTAGTAATCAAGCTCCATCATACATCAGTGACCTGATTGTTCCATTTGTTCCTAACCGAGCACTTCACTCTCAGACTGCAGGTCTACTGGTGGTTCCCAGAATATCTAAAATTAGGATTGGAGGCAGATCTTTTAGCTATCAGGCTCCTCTCTTGTGGAACCAACTCCCAGCTTTAGTCCATGAGGCAGACACTTTGTCTACTTTTAAGAGTAGGCTTAAAACATTTTTATTTGATAGGGCCTATGGTTAAAATCTGATGTTAGCCTAAATCTGGACAAGTGGGGGAGTACAGGGAGGTGGAGTGTACAGTCGGTAAAGACGGCTCTCCCTTGCCCTGCCTCCAACATGCCTACATCTAAATAGGATAGGTTATCCTGAGTTATCTCTGTAGTTATGCTGCTATAGGCTTAGACTGCTGGAGGACATACTGACCACTTTCCACACTCTACTGCTTTCTTCTACAATCTGCTCTTTAACTGTATTATTTCCTGCTATTTCAGCTGTTAACTTTATTTTCTCTCTAAGTGTTTTTCTCCCCAGAAGAAGCAACAACGATGTCCTGCTGAGCTGTGGTGGCCTCATGGAGGGGGCCATCAACTAGCACACTGCTGCTAACCACTTAAACATTCTCCCTCTCCTGATAATAACTTTTTACTTTCCTTGACGTTGGATGTGCTACTACTAGTTTACCCGTTTAATAATAGATCCACTAGGATAAATACAATAAAGTTTATCTCTCACCAAATAGAATATTTACTAAGTAATCACAATGTAACCAGAGAAACACTACTTGATGTGTGTGCGTGTGCGTGCGTGCGTGCGTGCGTGTGTGTGTGTGTGTGTGTGTGTGTGTGTGTGTGTGTGTGTGTGTGTGTGTGTGTGTGTGTGTGTGTGTGTGTGTGTGTGTGTGTGTGTGTGTGTGTGTGTGTGCGCTCTGTCTTCTCCATCCCCAGTGAGTCATGGTGGATGGCTGCTTATACTGAGCCAGGATTCTCTGGAGGTTTCTTCCTGTTAAAAGGGACTTTTCCTCTCCACTGTCGCTGCATGCTTGCTTAGTATGAGGATTGCTGTAATGACTCTGACACTAGTCAGTGACTCGATGCAACCTGCTGGGTTCCTTATTTAGGAAACTTTTTTCTGATTGGCTTAATGAACTGACCTGAATTGGAATGTTAATTATGTGAAGTGTCTTGAGACGACTCCTGTCGTGATTTGGCGCTATATGAATGAACTTGAATTGAACTGAATTCTTTAGCAAAAATAATGAGTTTGGGGGTTTAGTTGATTTTTTCTGAAGACATTGAACTTAAGACTAGTTCTATTTTATTCTTGATTATCATTGTAGGTGAGCAGTTAAACATATATCCCTCCAAACCAGAGAGAAAGGGTAGATAAGAAAAATGGCTTTATCTTGATTGATGGAGATAGTCTGACCACAACTGGGAGTTGAAAACCAAAATGCTGGTGTTACTTGTAGAATAGTCAGAAAACATTGATTAGCGCACACATGTGCACACACACACACACTTACATGTACAGCAGTCTCGTAAGTCCGCTTTTATTTAGAAAAATTCTATTAAATTAATATAAAGAAAACGTATCATAATAACGAGTGTTTGCATCCCCAGCGTGATTGTCTAATGTTTGCCGTAGGTTAGATGGGTCAACATAACACAGTAATGAATCAAATAAGTCTAATTTTTGCATCCTTAACAACTTATGTTGTGCTTGTGTTAGCAAACTGTGTTGACGCCATAATCTATGGTTAACAGAGCTGCATGACACGCGGGGCATCATAATGCAGTCTCAAAGATACCATCAACAAGAGTGTCATTAAAATCAAAGGGTACAAAATTATGGGATATAATTGAAATCACCACATATATGATTAAAGCACATTTAATAAAATAAAAGCACAGCTAATGATTTTTTGTGTGTAAATTTTTTATAAAATTAATTTATCATTAAAAAACTCTGGAATTTCCGACCTACTTTGTTTTCCATTGAAAACGGCCAAAACAAACGCTGAGATGATCAGCGGAGTAATACAAGACCTTTCCCAGATCAAACCCACCTAATTCAGACTCTGCAGCCCGAGTTATCCAAAATGTTCTCCTCTAGGGTGCTAAACGTGACTCCGTGGCTCTGCTTTACCACCCGTGCCGAACTCTGCTATATCCCACTGGCAACAGCTTCGGTGTTGCCCAAATTAGCTTCCCGAATGCAACCGTCGCTCCTTCAACACAGTGAAGCTGTGAGCTGTAAGTGCATTAGCTTAATCCTCTCTGTCAAGCACGCTGCCATCCGAGCACTTCAGGGAGCATGCACTAAGGCAGCGAAGTGAGGATGGAGCTGTGTTTAAACTAAAATGAAGATAAGGACACACACCCAATAATCTGGGGGACAATGCTGAGAGTCAGCGTGCATGTGTGGATGCTGGGGCTACTCTGTGCAGGTAATCTTTGCACTCATTACAGAGAAGGACGTTACTTAGATACGTCCAAAAATATCTTGCAGCAAGTCAAGTTTAACCATCAGTTGCCTTTGTGTAGCAAATGTGCTTTATAAATAAAGCTGTCTTGTCTTTTGTATAACTGTATTTTACGTTTAGAGGAATCTTTCAGTAGATTACAGGACGAACCTAAAAAGTGTTTTCTGCATTAAACTAGACAGAACAAGAAGTGCTGAAGGTCACCAAGGCTTCTACCACCAGAATATTCTACATTAATGTTGAGATAATCTGATTGTAAAGCGTGTGTTCAAAATATTCTCTATGCTGTGCAGCAGGGCCGTGCAGAGACCTCTAAGGTGCTCAAAGGGCTAAACTTCAGATAATGAGACTCCTGGGTTCAAACAACATATTATAAAGTAGGAAAAATATGTAATTTAGTGTCATTAATAGAAGGTATTGTTAGTTCATAAATAACTGTTTTTGTTTTTAAAGCTGACTTATATCTAGAGATGGTACAACCACGTTTTTTGCCCCTGATTCGAGTCCAAGTTGTTTGATTTTGATTCTCTCCCATAACTGAGTCCTGTTCCGATACCAGGTGGTGATGCGATGCATTAAAAAGGTAGAGCATCCAAGTTGTCCTTCTATCTGCATTTGTCATTTTGTCCATTTATCCTTAAAAAGCCACTCAGTCAGGAAGTACATTGAACAGTATTCAAGATTCGAGACCACTTATTGTCATTGCACAGGTGTACCAAATTGACTTTGCGTTCACTAAAGACAGCTCACGTAAGAGATAGTCAAATAAAATAAGTAAAAATAAGTAAAATAAATACAGCCACAGAAAGTTTTCCAGTCTGACAAATACAGCTATGTTCCTTGAGATCTTTTTCCTGTTTGTAGGAAATTCCTGATCCAATTCCATGATCTCACTCTGAAATTTACACTAAACCTGAGCGCTCCATCCATCCATCCATCCATCCATCCATCCATCCATCCATCCATCCATCCATCCATCCATCCATCCATCCATCCATCCATTTTCAGCCGCTTATCCGGAGTCGGGTCACGGGGGCAGTAGCCTAAGCCAAGACCCCCAGACTTCCCTCTCCCCAGCCACTTGGGCCAGCTTTTCCAGGGTAATCCCAAGGCGTTTCCTGGCCAACCGAGAGGCATAGTCCCCCCAATGTGTCCTGGGTCTTCCCTTGGGCCTCCTCCCAGTTGGACGTGTCAGGAAAACCTCAACAGGGAGGCGTCCAGGAGACATCCTGACCAGGTGCCTGAGCCACCTCAAATGGCTCCTCTCGATGTGGAGGAGCAGCGGATCTACTCCGAGCCCCTCCCCAATGACCGGGCTTACCACCCTATCTCTAAGGGAGAGCACAGCCACTCTGCGGAGAAAACTAATTTTGGCCGCTTGTATCCACGATCTCGTTCTTTCGGTCACTACCCAAAGCTCATGACCATAGGTGAGGGTAGGAACGTAGATCGACCGGTAAATCGAGAGCTTCGCCTTCTGACTCAGCTCTCTCTTCACCACGACAGACCGGTACAACGCCCGCATCACTGCAGATGCAGCATCAATTAGCCTGTTGTGTCTCATGCTCCAGTTTTCCCTCACTTGTGAACAAGACCCCGAGATACTTAAACTCCTCCACTTGGGGCAGGACGTCATCCCTGACCCTTTTCCGAATTAAGACCATGGTCTCAGATTTAGAGGAGCTGATTCTCGTCCCAGCTGCTTCACACTCGGCTGCGACCCGCTCCAGCGAAAGCTGGGAATCACTGTCCAATGAAGCCAACAGGACCACATCATCTACAAAAAGCAGAGACCTGATCCTTAAGCAACCAAAACAGATGCCCTCCACACCTTGGCTGCACCTAGAAATCCTGTCCATAAAGGTTATGAACAGAATCGGTGACAAAGGGCAGCCTTGGCGGAGTCCAACTCTCGCTGGGAACGAGCCCGACTTACTGCCGGCAATGCAGACCAAGCTCTGACACCGGTCATACAGGGACCTAACAGCCCATATCAGAGGGCCTGGTACCCCATACTCCCGGAGTACCCCCCACAGGACCCCCCGAGGGACGTGGACGAACACCTTCTCAAAATCCACAAAACACATGTAGATTGGTTGGGTTAACCCCCACGCACCCTCCAGTACCCTCCTAAGGGTATGGAGCTGGTCTAGTGTTCCACGGCAAGGACGAAAAACACATTGCTCCACCTGAATCTGAGGATCGACAGTCCGACGGACCCTCTTCTCCAGAACCCCTGAATAGACCTTACCAGGGAGGCTCAGGAGTGTGATCCCTCTTTAGTTGGAACACACCCTGCGGTCCCCCTTTTTACATAGGAGGACCACCAGCCCAGTCTGCCAGTCCAGTGGAACTGCCCCTGATGTCCACGCTTTACTGCAAAGCCGCTTCAGCCAACACAGCCCAACAACATCCAGAGCCTTCAGAAATTCTGGGCAGATCTCATCCACCCCCGGAGCTTTGCCACTGAGGAGTTTTTTGACCACCTCAGTGACCTCTGCCCTAGAGATTGGAGAGTCCAGCAAGTCCCCAGACTCTGCTTCCTCACTGGAAGACGTGCCGGTGGGATTGAGGAGGTCTTTGAAGTATTCTGCCCACCGATCCACAATGTCCCGAGTCGTGGTCAGCAGCACATCGTAACCACTGTAAACCGTTTTGGTAGGGCACTGCTTTCCCCGCCTGAGACACCGGGTGGTTGACCAGATTCTCCTCGAGGCCTAATGAGAGTCTTGTCTCACCAAACTCCTCCCACACCTGGGTTTTTGCCTCCGCGACCACCCGAGCTGCATTCCGCTTGGACTGCCGGTCTCCATCAGCTGCCTCTGGAGTCAGCAGACACTCACAGTATGTTTGGGCCTGCCAGGTCTGACCGTCTTCCTCCCTTCACCATTGGAGCTGTAAAGGATGGGTCGTTTACGTCTTACTTATGAACCATAAAATGTGAGATTCCATAGAAATATGAAATATCAATCTGATGGATCTTTGATTATTTTAACCAGAAGATCAGAACTTTTTATTGCAGGGATTAAGCGACACTTCGTATTAACTCCAAGGAAAGAGAGAGAGTCAGGTTTATAATAGTTAAGAAATTTATTTCTACACAATTTAAACAAGACTGACTTTAACACTCTGTGTACTGATGGACTAAGGTGGAGTGAGACGTGATGAATGATGATGGTGTGTGTGTGGGATGTTATTATCAGAACCAGCGGATCCGGAGAAGCGGTTGGTTCTGAGTGGGAGTGAATGTTTCGCTCTAAACTTTAGTAGGAGGTTTATAACACACATGAAACACCATCTGTCGGTCTACGTACCCCAGGGGAAACCTCCGCTTGGATCCAGAATGTCGAGGTCCTCATGGACCCTCTTTGGTACCGAAGCCGGTAGAAAAGCAGCGGTGCTGACCAAACTAGTCTTGGAATGCTTCCAGGTCACGACAGGTTATCACTGGCGTCTCCGAGACCCTGAAGGGGTCGTGAGGTTGAGCTTTTATTCTGAAGGAACCGTTGCGGTCAGGTGTAACTTGCAACAGATTTTATCCAGCTTGTCGAGGTTCTTTATGACTGAAGAGGAAGTCCGGATGGCCGGTCCGAGACTTCTCTAGAACGCTTGAACTAAAGAAAAGGTGGCGTGGGAGAGATTTTATAATTGTCATATTTTGGTTTACTGGCGAATCAGAATTTGACTTGCAAACGAGGGTTTATACAAACACCACTGATAACCACGCCTAGCCAGAAACGAAGGTTCTGATTGGATCAGACAAAAGGAAACGTGTTGTGTGGCTTTAGCATTACATGTCATCAGTGTCTAGTGCAAATGTCCAGGATTATAATTACTTGTAAAATACTACTGATCACAGGATTATAATATCAAGTAATAACAATGTTATTTCACAGATTGATTGAACATTGGGCTCACATTATTATTGGTAATAACAGAGTTGTTGATTATGTATTTATCAGAATAGTTCTTCGTTTTCGCTTGGTAACAAAGGTGAAGCAGTTCAAACGAGCAGAGTGCATGAAAGACCTTGGCCACTATCTCATGTAGATTAGCCTGTCAGAGACTTTATATCTCTGCTCGAGCAGACGCAGCAGATCATGACCTTTAGGTCAAAAACAGGACATTCATGACACTACAGAGCCAACTCCCCACCAGGTAGTGGTCAGTTGACAGCTCCGTCCCTCTCTTACCCCGAGTGTCCAAGACATGCGACACACACACACACACACACACAAGTGTTGGTGAGCGGCTGCGTCTGACTGCTGACGCTCTGTGTGTGTTTTTATTTCTGCAGTGAGACAAACTC
>SSNQ01034199.1:229467-249476 GCA_006942095.1 Nothobranchius kuhntae | reverse complement strand
TAGGAGCTGCCATGAAAATAAAAGCAGTTGAATCATTTAGAGAAAGATTTCCTTGGAGTCCACTTGAATTTGTAGTTTAAATGGCCGGTATTTGATATAGCGCCTTCTAGAGTCCTGGATCCCCCCCAAGGCACTTTACAACACAATCAGTCATTCACCCATTCACACACACATTCACACGCTGGTGGGGATGAGCTACGATGTAGCCACAGCTGCCCTGGGGCGCACTGACAGAGGCGAGGCTGCTGAGCTCTGGCTTAATATTAAATTATTGTGATAAAAGGTGGAAAGATGGCTGCTTTGTTCAAATGTTAAACATAACATAATGCAGTTAATAAAGTTTAATTCAACATCTCTAAAATTAATTTCATTGTGACCGATTGTGTGTTTGCTACGTCCAGTAAGCTGTAGTAACTCATGAACAAAGACTTTGAGTCCATCACTCAGAGATGTCCACTTCTCTGACATGAAAGAAAAACGTGTTCTGATCAGCTGATGATGAAAAACAAAGATTATTTTAGTGCGGAGATCTCATCGATAAGGACAGACCAGAAAGTGTAGCCCAGACCTATCCACCCTACGTTGTTGTATTGTTTTCTTGTAGGTGCTTCCAGGTAAAAGAAACGTGAATAACTACTCATGCAGCAGTGTGCTACAATAATTACTACATGAAGTAAAGCCCAAATGGCTCACGAGATATCTCACTAACAACAGATTTAGCATGTTCACCCCACAAAGGCTAGGAGTTAGCATGTTCTCTACATAAATGTGTGGAGTTAGCATGTTCTCTCCATGCTCCATGCATGTGCGGAGTTAGCATATTCTCCACATAAAGCATGTTCTCCACATAAATGTGTGGAGGTAGCATGTTCTCTCTGTGCTACATGCATGTGTGGAGTTAGCATGTTCTCTCCATGTTCCATATGTGTGGAGTTAGCATGTTATCCACATAAATGTGTTAAGTTAGCATGTTCTCCACATAAATGTGAGGAGGTAGCATGTTCTCTCCATGTTCCATATGTGTGGAGTTAGCATGTTATCCACATAAATGTGTTAAGTTAGCATGTTCTCCACATAAATGTGAGGAGGTAGCATGTTCTCTCCATGCTCCATATGTGTGGAGTTAGCATGTTCTCCACATAAATGTGTGGAGGTAGCGTGCATGTTTTCGATCCACAGACCGGAGACATTCCTTGTTAACTCGAGACTCTCATTTGTCCCTGTGGAGGTGTGAGTGAGTGTGTTTCCCTGTGATGGACAGGAGACATGTCCAGGATTTCCTCCATGTCTTACCCAATGAATGACCGCTGGAGATGGACGCCTGCTCCCCCCAACTCCAGTGAGGATGAAGTAGTTCAGATAAAGGATGGATCAGGTGCAAACACCAGCAGTCAGGTTGTTTATAGGAAGGATTATTTTTGCTTTACAATATTAGGTTTCAGCTCAATACGTGAGATATTCAAATTTTTATATATACATATGTATGTATATATATATATATATATATATATATATATATATATATATATATATATATATATATATATATATATATATATATATATATATATATATATATATATATATATATATACAAATATATATATATATATATATACTGTAAATATTTTTGCTATGTATAAGTAGCTGGGTGTGGCGGCCATCTTGAATGTGGTTGACTAAACATAGATGAAGTATTTGGAGTTTGTTACAGTCTTCCTAGTGAAATGTGGTGCAAACACGTACAATAAACAAAAGGGAAAAGGCTAAAACATTAGTACCCACAATCTGGTGGCTGCAAGAACAGTGTTGACTAATCAATGTTTTCAATTCAAGTTTATTTATAAAGCGCCAAATCACGACAAGAGTCGTCTCAAGGCACTTCACATAATAAACATTCTAATACAGGTCAGTTCATTAAGCCAATCAGAAAAAAAGTTTCCTATATAAGGAACCCAGCAGGTTGCATCAAGTCAATGACAAGTGTCAGAGTCTTTACAGCAATCCTCATACTAAGCAAGCATTTAGCGACAGTGGAGAGGAAAACTCCCTTTTAACAGGAAGAAACCTCCAGAGGGTTCTGGCTCAGTATAAGCAGCCATCCTCCATGACTCACTGGGGATGGAGAAGACAGAGCAGGCGCGCGCGCGCGCGCGCGCGCACACACACACACACACACACACACACACACACACACACACACACACACACACACACACACACACACACACACACACACACACACACACACACACACACCAAGTAATGTTTCTATGGTTACATTGTGATTTCTTAGTAAATACTCTATTTGGTGAGAGATAAACTTTATTGTATTTATCCTAGTGGATCTGTAATTAAACGGGTAAACTAGTAGTAGCACATTCAATGTCAAGGAAAGTAAAGTGTTATTATCAGGAGAGGGAGAACGTTTAAGTGGTTAGCAACAGTGTTCAAGACGATGGCCCCCTCCATGAGGCCACCACAGCTCAGCAGAACATCATTGTAGCTTCTTCTGGGGAGAAAAACACTTATGGAAAAAAAATAGTTAACAGCTGAAATTGCAGGAAATAATTAAGTTAAAGAGCAGGGGTCTCATTTATCAAACATAGCGTAGAATCCCTCCTAAAACCAACCGTACTGAAGCTCAGCAAAAAAATGTACTAACGCCAAGGTTTGTGATCTATCAAACACAGGTGCACGCAATCTCCGCTTCATAAATCGGAGACTAACGAGAATGTTTCTCAGCTGCTTTTTGGTCACCACGCCCACTTACTGCCATAAATAGTCAATGCAAAGTGCCTTGTGGATCTCATGCAGATACATAAGCCGGCTTGTTGCAGCATTTCGATCACGACCGCAGATCAAGGAAGCGCTATTTCACAAGCAGAAATTCTCGTACTTGTGGGTGAGGTGGAGAAATGAAAGGAAGTGCTTTTGTAAAACAAATAAGAGAAAATCCGGAGTGGCACAGCGTTGCTGAGTTCTTTAGGGAGATCTGTGGCAGATATAAAAAAAATGATCCGATCAGGATTCGATCCCCAGACTCCCAGGTGAAAGTCACGCGTGGTAACCAATCAGCCAACCAGAGATCTCCCTTGTTCAAGTAGCCAGGTGTGTATCAATCGGGTCACAGTGACAGGGCGCACACACTGTCACAGACACATGACATTCTGTCTCAATCTGCCCCCCTGCTGATATTCTGCATTCCGTATTCTGGCTTGAGGCTGTGTGTGTGTGTGCGCGCACGCGTGTGCGTGAGGGGTCTTGTTCTGTGTGAAAACGAAGCGGTACAAGTGATAATGCTGCTGGATTTCATAATGTTATCCTTCTCAGCAGCAGCACTGCAGGTGCTCTCCATGTCCAACATGTGTGTAAGCCAGGTCCTTAGTCAAGTTGTGCACATTTTTCCGCTAAGTTTTCTTTCATAAATCCCAAAGTTTGCGTGGAAAGTTGCTTACGCAGTTTTCCAACCCCGTTTTGTGTGTAAGCAAGCTTGATAAATGAGGCCCCAGATTGTAGAAGAAAGTAGAGTGTGGAAAGTGGTCAGTGTGTCCTCCAGCAGTCTAAGCCTATAGCAGCATAACTAAAGAGATAACTCTGGATAACCTAGCCTTTTAGATGGAGGCATGCTGGAGGCGGGGCAAGGGAGAGCCATCTATACCAACTGTACACTCCACCTCCCTCTACTCCCCACTTGTCCACATCTGGGCTAACATCAGATTTTAACCATAGGCCCTATCAAATAAAAATGTTTTAAGCCTACTCTTAAAAGTAGACAAGGTGTCTGCCTCACAGACTAAAGCTGGGAGTTGGTTCCACAATAGAGGAGCCTGATAACTAAAAGATATGCCTCCCATCCTATTTTTAGATATTCTGGGAACCACCAGTAAACCTGCAGTCTGAGAGCGAAGTGCTTGGTTAGGAACATATGGATTAATCAGGTCACTGATGTATGATGGAGCTTTTCTGGATTTCAGGTCCAAAGATGAGAACTTCAGTCTTGTCTTGATTTCAAAGCAAAAAGTTTTGAGTCATCCAATTTTTTATGTCTTCAAGACAAGCCTGTAATCTAACTAACTGATTATGAATGGATAGATATAACTGAGTATCATCAGCATAACAGTGTGTGGCAAGTAAAGAATGGGAATATAAATAATTTAGTGATAAAAGAGCTAGGACAACATCACCCCGGGTAACCTCCCCCCCAGGGAAGGGTAAAAAAGGCCGTAGGTTAAAATGATCACACTGGGAAAAGATGGTAACATTCAAATACACACTTCTTTATTAAAATCTAAGCTAAAAACCATTTTGGTGAATGTTAAGAGCTTGGAGTCTAATTATTTATCTGCAGGAAGTAGTAGCATTGACCTAGGGCCAACAAATACTTAAAACCAACAAAAATTACACACCAAACACACAACTAATAATAATAAGATACATACATACATCACCAACGAACTCAGGATACTTCTTGGCAATCCGGTGAGCATTCTGGTGGTTGCCACGGCAACCAGGCATCCGACGCCCGACAACTAATTAGCGCCAAGCACTATAAACGAACAAATCCATACGGACAGAACAGCAGTGAGAAGTCTTCTGGGCCCACAACCGACTCTGGAGATGAGATTGGTCGCGGCGGGATGGCGAGATGGAGCTGCAGGAGGGTCAGTGAGTGCACCGCCGACACCGTCAAACACTCCGCTACTCTGGGTGAAATTGCTGCAGGCAAAGCTGAATGTAATAGCGGCTCTTGGCACACAGACGGACAGCCACACTGCAAACAGACTGGGTGCAGTTTGACACTGTACAGCATATGCAGCTCCGGTAATCGCTGCTTGCAGTTGGGGTTTCTCATTACCCCAGCACCTGAAGTGCCATACCAAAGCTGTCCTGCTGAAAGAGCAGGCACCCCACCCTGCAATCACTCTAATGTGAGCCACCTGGCTCCTCACTGGGATGGGACCAGACGAGATCTGTCTGCCCCATCACAAGTGGAAGTTTATCCCATGCTGTCTAATGATTTTACCAATTGGGAGCATATATATAGTAAAAAGAATTGGTCCAAGCACTGAACCCTGTGGTACTCCACAAGTAACCCTGGAGTATGAAGACAATTTGTCATGTACATTTACAAAATGAAATCTGTCAGACAGGTAGGATTTAAACCAGCCTAGCGCTGTTCCTTTGATCCCTACAACATGTTCAAGTCTTTCTAAAAGAACATTGTGATCAACTGTGTCAAAGGCAGCACTGAGATCTAACAAGACTAGAACAGACAAAAGATTCTTATCTGAGGCCATGAGAATATCATTTGTAACTCTCACTAATGCAGTTTCAGTGCTGTGATACTCTCTAAAACCAGACTGAAATTCCTCAAACAGAGCATTAGTGTTTAAATTCTCACATACTTGGATGGCCACTATTTTCTCAAGAGCTTTGGATAAAAATGGAAGGTTAGATATTGATCTATAATTCATTGGGTCATCTGGATCCAGAGAAGACTTCTTAAGTGAAGGTTTGATTACAGCAACCTTAAAATCTTGAGGTACATATCCATTTACTAAGGATAGATTGATTATATCTAGAATGGGGGCAGTAACCAAAGGAAATGCATCTTTAAATAATTTGGTTGGGATTGGATCTAAAATGCAAGTTGAAGTTTTAGATGAAGCTAATATTTTTGATAACTCTGAAAGCTCAACTGGATCAAAACGGTTCAAGCACAGATGAGGTTCTACAGTTACCTCTGATGCTGCCTCACTTACTGAGGAAGAAGAAATCGCATTAGGGAGGATGTTAATGATTTTGTTTCTAATGGAATAAATTTTACTTGTAAAAAAATCCCATAAAGTCATTACTGCTGAGGGCTAAGGGAATAGATGGTTCAGAGCTATGATTCTGTGTAAGTTTGGCAACTGTACTGAAAAGAAATTTAGGATTATTCTTATTCACTTCAATTAGCGATGAAAAATAATCAGTTCTAGCTTGTTGAAGCTTATTTTTATAAAGCACAAGACAATTTTTCCAGGATAAGTAGGACTCCTCATGGTGCGTAGAGCTCCATGTTCTCTCTAGAGAATGTTCTTTCTAGTGTTTTGTTTTAAAGCTCGTAAATGAGAATTAAACCAGGGAGCCAACGTCCTGTCCCTAATTACCTTTTTTTTTTAAAGGGGCAACATCATCTAATGCCACACTTAAAGAGGAAGTAACATTATAAACTAAAGCATCCATTTGTGACGGGCTAGAAATAAAAATATTGCCCTCTGATACGTTCCTCTGAGATGCAAAGGACAGTAAAGATGGAACAGTTGATTTAAGATGTAACAGCGTTGTCAGATAGAGACTGACTATAGTGAAATTTACTTTCATGTCTCGAGAACTCAGTTATAAAAAACTCAAAGGTTATCAGAAAGTGGTCTGAGAGGACTGGATTATGTGGAAAGATCGTCATTTTCTCACACTCTATGCCATAAGTCAGCACAAGGTCCAATGTATGATGGCAGGAGTGGGTGGAGCTATGTATTCTTTGGGTAAAACCAATTGAGTCTAAGATATTACTAAAGGCTACATTGAGGCTATCATTTTCAATGTCCACATGAATGTTGAAATCCCCCACTACAATGACCTCATCAGTATTTAGCACCAAATCAGATAAAAAATGAGAGATCTGATCCAAAAACTCAGAGTAAGGGCCTGGTGGACGATATAAAACTACAAACAAGAGTGGTTTTACAGTTTTGCAATCTGGATTAGGAAAACTAAGAATAAGATGTTCAAAAGAACGGAATGAAATGACTGTTTTCCACCTAAAAGTCATTTCCCCCCTCTCCTCAGCAAGAACTTATCTGCATGAGATATTGCCTCAAGGTCATGCATTTGTTTCTAAACTGCTTCCTTTCCAGCCCAAGAGAAGAATGAAGACAAAGGACTCTTTCTTTTTAATCAATCAAAGTGTTAGTCAATAATATAATGTTGACCAATCTGTGAAATGACAGTTATGATTAGTAAGTTTAATAAGTAATATGACTTTAATCTAGCTGCACTAAACATCCTGATCACACGTAAACGCATGACACATTGCTCTTTCTCATCCAGTCGGAACCTTCCTTTCTGAAGCGTGGCATAGTCTCTGTGGTGTTTATATATCTGCCAACTTTGATTAGACCAGAAATCAAAACATCCAGATTAATAAAACCAGTCCCCACACCATCTTAGTCCAGTTCTCTGCAGTTTACCGCATGCTAAGAGAAGTATCGGACCGGCCACCCGGACTTCCTTTTTAAGCGAAGAACCAACAAGCTGGATAAAATCAGTTGTATTTTACCAAGCAACGGTTCCTTTCAGAATAAAAGCTGAACTCACTGACCCTCCGGGTCCATCTGACGCTGTCAACCAACTGTCGCTTTTTACCTGGAGACAATCCAAAGACTAGTCTGTCGTACTGCTGATGCTGTTTCATCGGCTCCGGTACCAAAAGGGGGGTCCGAGGACCTGGCATTCTGGATCTGTACGGAGGTCTCATCCTGAAGGGTGTAGTGTAATGGTTTATGGCTCTTTTATGAAAGAGGAACCATTCTACATATTTAATTTGAGATATTAATTTTTATAAGTTAATAACCAAATTTTATAGAATTAAGAAGACTCAAAGGTTGTTTTCATCGATAAACTGACATTCATATCCGTGTGTCTGTGTTTCAGTTCAATGAAGAGGCAAGTTTGAAAGTTAAGAATTTTAATTCTTCAAATTAAACTAATGATTTTCAAATGACAAGCATAGGAAATTAATCAACATTGGCATCTTTGTTGGACAATCTTTAACAGTTGATATTTTAAGCTTGCACAAATAGACCTTGTGTTGAATGTGCTAAGATTTGAGAATGATGTGATATGAATGCGTGTGTGCGTCTGATTTTGCTTCAGGAAGAAACAGGTGTCTGAGTGAAAATGGATGGTTTGAATTAAACTTAGTTCTTAGAAAAGATGCATCAAACGCTATCTGGTCGTGGACTGCCTCACCGTATTCTGACCCTCTTTTAGATCCGGGACGTCACAGGAGGATGTTTCATCCAGGACACCTCGGCTGGCAGAGAAGACGAAGGTGTCCGACGCTCCGGTCCAGAGTTGACCTCGGTACACATTAATGAAGCGGTTGACAGATGCGCTTTCTTAAGTTTAAATTACTCAGAAATCAAAAGACTCTGGACGAGTCTGCGTTAGCTGGTTGCAATTCAGCTATCCTGTCTGGCTTGACAGGAATAGCGTGGGGGTGGGGGGGTGGGGGGAGGAGCCGGTGGGCTCCGTTCCCCCATTAGCGGTTGTTCACACGTCCTCTCTCTCTCGTTCACAATCACGAACTGAATATCATGAACTGAAACTTACCAAAAGCCTTTCTCTTCTCAAGCAAACGTGTGCGTCAGAGCAAATGTGTTTTGGAGTTTACTGTGAGAGTAGACCTGTGTGAGCGAGTGTGAAGGTCACCACTAAAACATCTTCAAACATTATCTAATTAAGTATTGATTCATTTTAGTTCATTATGATTACCCAAAGCATAATAATCATTCATTTGATTAAAACCATTTATAATGAGCAAAGTGATCAAATGATTATTCAACATTTAAAATAAAGAAAAGGAAGTTTAAGGCTTTGTTGTTATGACTAGCTTTCATGAGAACTCCGTCTGCTGGCACTGCAGGTGTGGGATGTTGTGGTTTCTTCCAGTCTCTTGCAGACTTCATGTCGGCAAAGGTCTCAATCTGTGGGTGAAAGTTCTGAGCGACCCAGCTCTTGACCCAGCCGGGCAAAATACAACCTTTGGCACAGAAAACCCATATTTCCTCACGTTACAAGGGTATGTGTGGAGCGGCAAAATGGTGTCTCGTGTGTTTATGAAACTCCGATCATAGCTTAAGAGCAAAATATCACTTCCCACTCAGACGTGCACCTCCGGATACGAGAGTTCTGATGACATCACTCACACATACACCATTCATCTCACGTCTCATTCACACCAAGATCCATTCATCACTTAGAATTTAGAGTTAGTCTTGTTTAAAATTGTTTAGAAATAAATCTTCTTAAACATTTTAAAGGTGTCTCTCTCTTCTCTTGTCTCTCAGTTAATACGAAGTGTTACATAATCCCTGCTATAAAAAGTTCCAATCTTCTGGTTAAAAGTACCCAAACATCCATAACATTGATTTCATATTTACTATGGAATCTCGTGTCTTATGGTTCCTTAAGTAGATGTAAATTAACCCTTTACAACTGTAACTATTAATTGGTAAGGGATTGATTACTGGGTCTGAATGAAAAATGGTTGCTAATCAATTACTGTACTCTGCAGAGGAAGAGTATCAATCATAAGAATCTCGAACTTTTGTCTACTTTAGGTTTGTCCAACGTGACGTTTCAGCTTGAAAGCAGCACTCTGCAGTTCCGTGGTAACGGGAAGATCAGCAGTAGTCTCACTGATGTCTCCTTCAGCTTCCGCACCAGACAGCCTGCAGGGACTTTGCTTCATGGACAAAGAGACTCTGACTTTTTCACCATCTCCCTCCTGAACTCTGGTCTGGTCATGGAGCTTAGGGTTGGAGCAGATCAGGTGACAGCTCAAAGCTTCGGTCCTCTCAGTAATGGCGAGTGGCATACCGTGGAGATCAACAAGGAGATGCAAACATCCAGATGGGTCTTAATCGTGGATGGAGGTAAAGGAAACATAAGCGTTTCCCAAACGAATGTGAAGGACATTGACTTTCTCAAAGAGGGAGCAGACATTTTCCTGGGAGGTCTCAGTCAGCACTCTGGAGTCCTGACTGGCTGTCTGGGTCCAGTAAGGATTGGGGGACTTCTTCTTCCATTCCACCTGGACGCAGAGCTGAACATCCCCAGGCCTCAGGAGGAGCAGTTTGTGAGGATGACTGCTGATGCTGCTCTGCAGTACGGCTGCTGGGGGGCCCCTGTGTGCACACCCAACCCCTGCCAGAATGGGGGGGCATGTGAAGACCTGTTTGACCTGCATCAGTGCATGTGTTTGCCTGAGTGGACAGGCTCGTTATGTCAGAACCCTACAGACTACTGCAACTCCAGCCCCTGCGTCTTCGGCAACTGCACCAGCCTACCAGAGGGGTTCAGGTGTGAGTGTGACCCGGGGTTCACTGGTGAACAGTGCGAGGTTGAAGAGGATGTGTGCGAAAACAGCAGCTGCAGCCACGGCTCCACGTGCCTCAAGGGCTTCCAGAGTTACACGTGTCTCTGCCCTCGAAACACGACAGGCCACTACTGCGAGTGAGTTTATCTCTGAAGGTTGAATATGGAACACAAACCCCGAAGCGACGTCTAGCGTGCCGCAACAACAGAGGAGTTTCCAGCTGTCGGGATACCTGAAATGTTTTATTTGGGTCCGTCTGCTGTAGACCACCTAAAATCACAGCGGGTGTAGATCTTTTATGGTCGCTGCTCTGAGTAGGATAAGCACATCTTCTGGGCTCGGAAGCAGCTGCTCCACAGTGCTCTATATTGGCTGGTAGATGTAAACCGTGTCAGCACACCTCGTGGAGGTACCGTTTTACAAAAATACAGCCTTCTATTAAATTGTTCCATATTCAACCATAACACAGCGGAAGCAGCACTAAACGTTGTACTGACTTACCAACGTGTTTCTCACAGTGAGAAAATCCCTGAAATCCCCTGGTACATCGAGACAGATCCGTGAGTAATTTTCAGTTTAGTACATTTCTCCAAACCAACCAGATACTGACTTTACGTTTGTCTGCCTAGGCTTCCTGAGCTGCCCGTGTCTTTGTGTTTGGGTAAAAGGTGGAAGTTCAGCTGCTTTAATGGAGGAAACTGCTCTGAAGCAGAAAACCACTGCTCCTGCTTGCCCGGCTTCACAGGACAATGGTACCCATGTCATCCTGCTCACAGAAACACTTCACATGGCTGCAAACATCTAATCATGGTTTTTCATACAACTGATCAAAAATATGAATGCATGCTTTCAACAATCAGCCATAATACAATGACCACCAACCCAGTCAGCACTGACCCTGAGGCTGCTGATCTGCATCTGGAGGTGACCCCTTCTTTCCACGGGAGCCGTCAGCAGCACGTTACTGCAGCAGCACGTCTCGCTCGCGTAAGCTGCTGCTTGGCCCTTCCCACGAGACGCGAAGCAGCAGGGGAGCAGCCGTCACCGACCGAGCACGAAGTCACACGAGTGACTTCGTCAGTAAACACAACAACAAGCAGGAGAAAACTACAACATGGTTTGTGTTTTATGTTCTGTCCGTTTTATAATCGCCAATACGGACCTGAAAAACAAAGGAGACCGCTAGCTAGGTGATAACTTCTCACGGGGACGCACAGTTAGTAACTGTTTTTTCTTAAAAGTAAAGCAACCGGAAGGCAGTACGTTTCTTTATTCTGAAAATCTCGGGAGCTTCGCTCCGTTTCCGCGTCCGATTTCCTCTTTCCTTCCCCAAAAATGTCGAACTTGACCCGTTTCAGAGGCGTCGCGCGTAGAAAATAGAACCGGCGTGTAAGGGCCGCGACATGCTGCTCCTGAGACGCGGCCGACTCGCGCTGCTGACGGCTCCGGTCGAAAGAAGGGGTAAGAATCACATCTGCTGCTGTTGCCAAAGGTCTGGGGACGGACAGAAATACTGACCCCTGCTTTACACAGGAGTCGTCAGCAGCACGTTACTGCAGCAGCACGTCATAGCTGCTGATAGGAACCGCTGTGGTCAACAGAACCTTTTCCACCGGAGCCGTCAGCAGCGCGAGTCGGCCGTGTCTCAGGAGCAGCATGTCGCGGCCTTTACGCGCCGGTTCTATTTTCTACGTGCGATACCTCTGAAACGGGTCAAGTTTGACATTTTTGGGATAGGAAAGACAGGAAATCGGACGCGGAAACGGAGCGAAGCTCCCGAGATTTTCAGAATGAAGAAACGTACTGCCTTCCGGTTGCTTTACTTTTAAGAAAAAAAGTTACTAACTGTGCGGCCCCGTGAGAAGTTATCACCTAGCTAGCGGTCTCCTTTGTTTTTCAGGTCCGTATTGGCGATTATAAAACGGACAGAACATAAAACACAAACCATGTTGTAGTTTTCTCCTGCTTGTTGTTATGTTTACTGACGAAGTCACTCGTGTGACTTCGTGCTCGGTCGGTGACAGCTGCTCCTCTGCTGCTTCGCATCTCGTGGGAAGGACCAAGCAGCAGCTTACGCGAGCAAGACGTGCTGCTGCAGTAACGTGCTGCTGACGGCTCCGGTGGAAAGCCGGGGTAAGAATCACATCTGCTGCTGTTGCCAAAGGTCTGGGGATGGACAGAAATACTAATAGCTAATTTCGCTGAGATAAATTTGAAGATGCATATCGCGGAAACTCGTTTTTAAAGAAGTTAACAGCAAAGTCCCAGTTTGACTAACTTTAAACATCTCTGCATGCTTCTGTAAAGAAGTCTTCAGGACACCCTGGAAAGTCCTGCAGCACCAGGATTTCTAAGATCTGAAAAGTTGAACCCAGAATTCAAGTCCTACATTTGACCACGGCTGTCATGAATCTAGATCCCAGATTAACGAGATGAGACCACTGCTATGACTGAGTAACTTATTCTTTTATGGGTTTGGTGATCATGTTGGTGGCAAACACAGCGTTTTCAGCTGAACCTTACCCAGAGCATCCCACTGACCCTCCTGATTACTATCCTCCCACAATGCACCTGGTGCCACAGTGCATGGATGGAGAAGAATGCAGGACTCTGTACCCAGGCGTTTTTAGCCCATTTTGGGGGGTGCTGAAGCCCCTAAATTCATCCCTCATGCCCCTAAAGTTTGACATTTTTTTAAATATCAATTTATTTTTACCGTTTGTGATTTTTAACACATTAGTAATATCTAAAAACCGTACAACAGGTCAAAATGTTATATTTTTAAAACAACAATACAGCAAATCTCCCGTCTCAAAAATGTTTTGATCCTGCTCGCCCTTTCCAGACTCTGAGCCCTCCTGATTGGCTGCTTTGCTGCCGTTAGGGTGGCCAGGGTTCCTGCTTTCTGTGGGACGGTCCTGAATTTACATGATTTTCCACACATCCTGCTAAACGAGACACCGTCCGGCATTTTTGACCGTCTCCCATTTTGTCTTTGACTCTCGTTCAAACTGATTGTGAGGCAAAAAGGCGGCTCTCCATCAAATCGGGTCACTGATTTTTGTTTTCTCTCCCCTAAAATATCTGCTGGACGAGATAAAAACCACCATTTTGTTTTTGTCAGTTTTTAAAATCAAGAATAAGAAAAAAAGATAATTTATTTTAAAAATTTAGGATTTTTTTTCTATGGGATGTGGATATTAGTGAAAAATTTGGTGAAAATAAATTGATCTGAAAATAGCACAGGTAATTTTAGTGGTCTGTTGTGAAAATTCAGACAAATCTAAAAAAAATAATAATAATAAAAAAGAGCAGGCTTCAAATTCAAGTTTCCAAATATTAAAGAGCATTTCCAACCAACTGTTCCACTCACTGAGCCTCTTTAATAATCTGCTCACATTTTGAAACTACAACACACAGGGTATCTGCAGGTTTAAGGGAGCCAAATTTAAGACTTTTTAAAATATTTTTTAGGCCACTTTGACCAAATTTAAGCTACTTTTAAAAATTTTATTTGAGCTATAATTTCCAGCTATTGCCTGGAACCGGTGCTAACCACGTCGCGAACGTGGGATTAGCCATCCAGTTATCATTAAACTTGCACTTCCTCATGGCGCACGCTCCCGCTAGCTTAACCAGCTAATGTGCTCATCTAAAAAGAGCCCCCCTTCACAAGTAACTGAATGTGTACGGTTCCGCTTACACCAACTTCGTACACAAAAGTTGCTGAACTAGAAATTCACAAAATTTTTATAGAAATAAAAGAATTTGTTTATTGGGTCTTTAGTAATTTAAGACCTCTGGAAACTGCATTTAAGGATTATTTGTCATTTTTAAGGATTTTTAAGGCCTTAAATTTAGAAAAGCTAATTAAAGACTTTTTAAGGACCCGCGGATACCCTGAACACCTGCACCAGTGGTTCCCAACCCGGGGTGCCCACCACGTTTGTGGGGCTCTTAGCACATACAAGTGCCTTGTGATTCTTATCTTGAAAGGCGCCATACAAAAGATCATTTCTACTTCTACAACATGTTTGTGCTGAGATTGTGAGGTAGGTCACCACACAGCCTAGGGATGCTTAAGGACAGAAGATTGGGAACCACTGACCAGAAAATTTCCTAGGTGCACCCCTGCACTGCAGCAGAGAACACTGTTCTGTGGATTTCCTGTGCTTGGTTAACTCTTCCTTCTGTACCTTTCAGGTGTGAGAAGGACGTGGATGAATGCGCCTCGGAGCCGTGTATGAACGGAGGCTTCTGCATCAACTACGTGAACAGCTTTGAGTGTGTGTGCGATATAAACTTCTCAGGAATATACTGCCAGATGGACGTCAGCGACTTCTACGTGTATTTGTTCTTGGGGCTGTGGCAGAACCTGTTCCAGCTGGTGTCCTATCTCATCATCCGCCTCGACGACGAGCCAGAGATCGAGTGGGGGTTGCACGTCGACGATTAGACGTCTCGTTGTCCAGGACAGAGGGACCAGAGCGGTGGGGAGGGTTTCCGTGGGACACTGTGGTGCTGAAGCAAGAGGAAAGGGTTGTTTCTCCTCAACTTGCAATGGTTTTTATCCTGATCTTAGCTACAAGAGACTCGATGACTTAGAGCTGACGAGATCACGGTTTTACCTGCATTCTTGTCCAGGTTAGTCATCGTGTTCGTTTGTGGGTGTGGTCGTTGCAGTCAGACCAGGCTGTGCCTTAAAGGAGTGCTGCTTTCTAATGGAGAGGTTCCGGGAGACTCATGTCTGTTTTAGTAAGGACTAAACCCGCCTAGCTCTTTCCCTCACTGTGATGTAACCACACACGCATTCATGTAGGAGACTCTACAGACATGGCCAGAGGTGTTGGTTTCCATAAAGTTTTCGGTGTTAGATCAGGCGTTTCTATGGTTACTGAGGTATAACCCGAAACTTATCAAGGGTTTTGGTTGACAAGTAGGTGAAGTTGACTGAAAAGGTCCACATCTTCAGGGTTGGTCTTCTAGACCTCTGTAGTCCACCCTGACCTGCAGGTCCAGATCCTGACTCATGGAGCTTATTCTTCATCATCCATGTTGGGTTTGTCCTCCTGCCTCTGGAGGATGGATCATAAATCCTTAGTGGGATGAAGGTCTTGGGGGGGTTGTGGTCCACTTAGTGCTGACTTCCTTCTGAAGCGCTCCATCATGCTGGAGAAGTCATTGTTCGTCATCAACCTTCTGCTGGAAGGTTGAAGGAGTTCCTCTGGGAGGATGTTTAGGCTGTTACGAGGCTAAGCACTGATCCCACAGCTGGCCCAGCTCAAGGTCCTGGTGCACAAGCAGTAGAAACAAACTCAAAACGGGAAGTCAGTAATTATAATTCATCTGACCTCGAAACCTTCTAACCAAACAAAGCCCGAGAGAAAACTTTGTAATGAATATTTTCCATTCTGTCAGCGTTTGGTCACAGCTGTACGCATGTTGTTGTAGCACCTGGTCGAATAAAGGAAAAGGTTAAGAAACGTGTTTTTATTTAAAACCTTTACTCAAAATTCCAGAGTTCAACACAACAATAACTTCTGTTGCATCACCACCACGTACCTTCACCTCGTCTCAGTCAGTAAAAGCATCTCCAGGTGGAGGATCAGAGAAACGAGAAGCCGGTTGGACGTGGACGACACCAACCGTAGCACGGATGATGCCTCCAGAACTTGGGCGTGGAGAGGAGGGAAGGCCTGCTGTGACCTCAACCCAGTTTTTCCTGTTTTTCCCTGTTAATGCAGAGTCCTACAGTGGGAATGACGGCCTGAAGTAATGTTTTCCATTTGGTCTTGAGGAGTTGATGAAAAGCAGCAGAAAACAGATTTGATGACATTTTGAACATAAAAAAACCAGAATCTGCAGACTGAGTCAGGCCTTTCTGCTGCGCCAAGATGTTTTACTCTTAAAACCCGATTAAATAAATACAGCTATCGCACAAGAATCACAGATCAGTCCGGCAGCGGGCGGGCTGCAGGTGTGGCTGCTGCCGCAGCAGGCGCCGCGTCAGTCCTGCTCACGAAGCTTACAGTCACACAGCTCTTTATAGATCCGCTTCCGTATCTTTGGTATGTCCTTCTGGGAGAACTGGAAAGGTCTCGACAACGCCAGGCATCTGGAGTACTGCAAAGGTAAAGTTCTGACATGAGTTCATTTCCACCCAGGTTTGGTTGGTGTTTACACAATAAACAAATCTGATCAGACCCGAAAAACCCTCCGATCCATAAACTGTTCTAAACGGTTCTGGAGGAGGTCCGGGGTCAGCGGAGCTTCGGTTAATCAGTGTCTCAGGTCCCACCACAGCTCCCAGTCAGGCTCAGGTCTGGACTCGGGATCCGTACAGAGCCTCGGTTCTGTTGTGGATCGGATCACGGTTCCGTTTTATGGCCCAGTTTGGTCCAATCAGATGGATGGACTCGCATCGTACGATAACCCTTTTATTTAAACAGGAGAAGCCAACCGAACCTGGTCGTTTGAAGCTGCTACAGCGAGGTTACAGAACCCTGACCCGAGACTTCCCTGAGAAGCGCCTGCCTGAGCTGGAAACCAGGTGGCGCTAAGCACTAGTCGCTGTTTGTCTTCTATTGTTGGCGACTTCAAATGGTGATTTTCTTTTTGGGACTCTGGTAGATAGTCCTAAAGCTGAAGTGGCAGCAGCCGGCTGTTACTGAGCGGAGAACATCTCACACCAGCGGTGTTCTGCCGCTAAAGACGCGAGTGGAGGACCCAGGGAAGTGCGGCGCTTCAGTGAGGCCTGGCTGCTGCTCCACGGATTTCACTCATGACTGGTAAAACAATGACCTTCAACCCTTCTTCTCTGAGGCCCCCCCCCCCCCCCCCCCCCCCCCCGGGGCTAACACACACCTGTATGCTCCAGACCAGCTGAGCTCCTCACCGCTACTTAAATCCTCTAAAAACCCTCTTGGTTATTTCCTGAGTTGCTTCCGCCTTTTCATTTAGTCTGAAGTCATTTTAGGGATTCGCTAGGAGCAGCACGCACCTCCAAGACAAAAACTCCACAGTCGTTCTCGTTGGTCTGCTGTGGGATTTCCTGTGACGACCAGCAGAGGGAGACGAAACGTTACACAGGAGAGGCGTTAGTGCCGACCTGACACACCTGTAGGAGTGTGGCCCATCATGACAGACCTCCTCACAGGAAAGCTTCCACCCATCTTCAAATGCTGGCTGCTGCTTCTCTTTCGCTTCAGTCATCAAGTACTTCAGGATGTTCTGTTGAGCAGGAAGCAGAACGGCTTTAAATCACAACCAACTCGAGTCTAACCAGGAGTTGAACCATCGGAGGGGGAAAGTGGTTTTTTTACCCGTACAACTTTCTGGAGAACGTGTCCTTGAGAGTCGTACAGGCAGATGGTCTTCGTGGCGATGTCGGCTGTGACTAAACACCAGTGGACCTCCAGATGGATTGGCACCAACAGAAGGCTCTTGGAGAACAGGTCCACCTGGAAGACCGACCCAGACAAATGAAAACTGAGACTTTAGATGTTAAGACCATCAGGTAAACCTGCTTGTTACCAGTTACCTAATCAGCCAATCAGATGCTGCGAAGAAGACTCACTCAACTCAGACTAAACACCAGAATGAGGCCTACAAGGGCTCAGAACCAAAGGTTTGACCGATGTTTACGGATGTTGAAACGTTTCATTTGAATTTCCCAGAGAATCGTTTGTTTAAGACACGAAAGCATCGCTGAACACTCGTTTTCCCAGATCTGCCCGATCCCAAAACCTCTCTGGACCGGGCTGGCTCTAACCTGTTTAGTCCATCGCTTCACGCCGTCGTAGCCTTTGGTCATAAGCTGCCGGTGGAAGAAACTGTTGAAAAAATGAACCTAAAAGTGGAAACAAAAAGGTACAAACATTGAAAAGAAACCACGACTCGTCCTTTTTAGTCATTATTACACAAACAGCTGATCTGAAGAGGATCAAATCTAATGTAAAATAAAAATATGATAAAACACAAAGAAATATGGTTTCATCTTTATTCTCGAGGTTTTCAATGATTTCTGGCTTCCTGTCAGCAGCAGAACAGGACTTTGTTCTGACCGTTTAGAACCAGGTTTAAAGTCACGTGCTGTGTGGCCTAGCTGCTAACGCTAACAGTTAGCTTCTACTAGCAGAGATGCTTTCTGCTGTTTCCTGGACGCTCAGCCACCAGCCATGAATGTAGATCTGTCAGGATTTTCTAATCCTAGAGTTTCTGTTGTCTATCAGAAGCTGATGCAGGAGGTAGGCGTAGGAGACTATTTTCACGTTCAGCCTGCAGCAAGGTTCTTGACTGGAGCTGAAAGAAGACACCACATCTCACCTATTCTTAAAACGCTTCACTGGTTGCCCGTAAAATTCAGGATCAATTATAAAATTTTACTTCTCACGTTCAAATCCTTAAACGGTCAAGCTCCTCCCTATCTGTGTGATCTCCTTCATTACTACCACCCTCCTCGAGCTCTTAGGTCTGAAGATCAACTCCTCTTAACTGTCCCTAAGGCCCGTTGAAGACTCGTGGGGAAAGGGCATTTTCAGTCTGTGCCCCAAAGTTATGGAACTCATTACCACTGCAAGTTAGGCAAGCTTCCTCTATCGGCGTCTTTAAATCTCGTCTGAAGACCCTCTACTTCACGTACGCATTCGATCCCTAATTCCATAACTCCTTAGCTCATCCATTGTCCCTCCTAGGCAATTCAATTTTAGTTTTGTGTTTTTATATTCTGGTTTTATTTGCTTTTACTGTTAATAGTCTGTTGTTTTATTTCTTTGCTCCTTTTTACATTTTCCATTTACCTGACTATTTTAACTTGTGTTTTCTTGCTTGTTTTTTGTGCAGCGCTTTGTATGGTTGTAATGCCGTGTTGAAAGAGCTATATAAATAAAGTGGTATGGTATGGTATGGTATGAAATATTCAGAGTGATCCATTAGAATCAGAAATAATCAATAAAAATGTGTTTTCAATGCTCCACACCCTTAAATAGCTCTTTGCAGCAGAGTCTAAGGGCATTGTGTTAGCCAGCTTCAGAAACGACGGTCTGATGAGGGACGGCTTTTAAACGTGATGGCAAGCCGTCGCTGTTTTCCATGGAAATAAAATAAAAATCTGATTACTGCACAAATAATCCGACAAATGTGTTCAAGTCTGCTCTACTGGAAATACGCAGATTAACTGCAGGTTGCAGCGCGGATCTGCGCTTGTCGACTTTGGTCTCGGCGGCGGGAGCTGTGTGAAGACGGGCTAACGTTGGTTAACAGCTCCTTAATGCAAATGACCCGAGATGCTGCTCGTTTATGAACGCATGATGAGCACAGGCTTCCTAACTCTCTGGACATCTGGGGTTTAGGCTCAACACATTTCCCTCCACCGCTGCAGCCGACTGTCCAATAGTAATAATAATAAGCCACGATGGAGCTCAGTAATGAAGCACGAGTCTGGACTTGTTCCTTAAAGGGACTTTACAGAGTTTTGAATTTTTATGCTCGTGATTGCCCCCTCAGGCCAAAAGCGTAACGGCAGCTTCGATAGTAGGCTCGTGCATGAGGCGCGCATGCTGTACGTGCACACTCCTTAATGAAAATAACAGCTGAGACAGTCCCGTGTGTGTGTGTGTGTGTGTGTGTGTGTGTCCCAGAGGACATAGGACAGGAGAACGTGCAGCTAATTAATTAAATAATGTGGTTCTGTACCTTTCTCTTCAGCACAGCCGACAAAGGTTTATGATGGGTCAGTCCTCCTGCATGCTCAGATCATTCCCTTCCCTTGCTTGAAAAATTGTTCCAAAATGAAAGTTGAACCCACATCTTTTTTATCTGTGAATTCAATGCCGTTCGGCGAGTCTCAAATAAAAATTTGGGC
>SSNQ01034199.1:208975-222191 GCA_006942095.1 Nothobranchius kuhntae | reverse complement strand
ATATATATGAACCCAGGTAGCAGTTTCTCTTTAGGATGGAGAGGAGATGCAGGAAGATAATAAACAGGCAGGACAGAAAAATAGTCAAATAAAAACAAGTTGGTTTTTGTACCTGGTGGTTGCAACAAACAGACACCATTGAAGGTAATCAGAAGTGAGGAACAGAAAATGAAATAATTATTTTAATGTTTAGAGCAGCAGGAACTCCGAGAGGCTGCAGGCGCATCGGTGAGTTTACGGCCGCTGCGCAGGGGGAGGGGGGAGAGAGCTGAAGCAGGGGGAGGGGGGAGAGGGCTGAAGCAGGGGGAGGGGGGAGAGGGCTGAAGCAGAAACTACCGTTGTTAAAAGAAATGTGTTTAACTTTGAAAATGTGGGCGCAATTTTAATTGTCAAAAACTCCAGTGAACCTACCGACCCTCCACCCTGCCGCTTCAGGTGTATGACATCATCAACGACTAGTCGAAGTCGACTTGATTTTCATTACTTGACTGTCGACTTTAAAAAAAAATTAAGTCATGCAACCCCTAACGGTTATTTTACTCCCAGCGTAGTTCCAGAAGTGCAGCGGTGTGTTTTCATGGCTTTAATCCTGGAGGTGGAGAGGAACATCACATATGACATCAAACAGCGATATCAAACGTGATTGCATAAACAAACCGTGACCTGAAGACTCGAGGGATCGTGTAACGTCGCAGGTCTAGCAAAAAGCACAGCGAGGAAGCAGTGCCGCTGCCAAGACTCTCCCGGTATGAAAAGTACCGCTTTGAAGTCGGAGAGTAACCCGTTCCGCTGCCGTTTGGCGCCACCGATGCTTCCAGTGTGAAACCGGGATAAAGCCGCCGCTCTGCCAGAGAGGAGGTTCAGCAACGTGACTTGACCTTGAGTAACAGAAACAGACTCCCTGAAGCGTAAACACCCCGCTCCGCAGACCCTCCGTGGATCTGTGGAGCTCAAACATCAAACCCAGAGGCAGCGATGGACGTACCTCTGATGTCTCTTATCAGAGAGATGAAGTGGACGTCAACAGAGGACGATGCTTCACTGATGGCCCTCTCCTTCCCTTTTACAGCAGTGTGGTCCTGATGTGGAGGGACGGGAATGGGTGGTTGTGATGGAGGGCCGGCCTCGAGCTGTGATTTGCAACAACAGTTCCTGTCTGCACATGGCAGAAGGTTAGCAGGGTGGTGACGTTTTAAAGGGTCAGCCGCTCCTCTGGGTTGGACAGAAGTTTCTGGGCTCTGAAGCAAAGCTACAGCTGCTTGTGTGATCCGACTGTCGGCAACAAAAGAAGAACAAATGTCCTGACCCTGCAAGCAGCTGGAATCCTCGTTTGTCCCAGAAAAATCATGCGACTCGCGTCCTCCCGCCACCCTGTTCAGACATGCATCCTGCTCAAGTGGCTCCAAACAGCCGGATGTTGGTGCAGGCGAGTTTTCTCTGTGTTTTCTGTAGTTTGTTAAAACATTTTTGTTTTCCTGCAACTGTGGTTTTAAACTGAAGTTGGAGGCAGAGCCGTCGCAGGTCCCTGGCGTGGGCCGTCTCCCTCTGAACATCAACAGACGGCAGCGCTCTCTCCGCTTCCTCCACAGCCAAAGCTGAAGTTTACAGTACAAGCGTCTCTTGNGTCCAGCGGGACAGATGGGACACACCTTTAATAGATGACATGAACTTCTTCTGTAAGGACTGAACCTTCCTCCCGTGGTTCTGTGTTTGGTACATCTGGATGGACACTCACATGGGACTGTTTAGTGATGAAGCCGGAGTTAGCGTTTCCATCCCTGCAGCCTCAATGGCTGCTAACGCTAGCTGCTAATGCTAGCTGCTGAAGATCACCAACAGCGGCTCACATGATCAGCAGTCTCACCTCGGTTTCCTTAGTCTGATGAACATCTGATGAAAGAAACAAAGAATCAACATTTAACAACAAACTAATTCTAACTTGCAGGTTTTGGTTTTTCACAACAATTACGATTACACACAGCTTTAGCCTCCCTAGAGAGTGGAGCTTCCTTCCAGTCAGAGACACACTGACTACTCGTTAAGACCGATCGTCCAAAACCTGCCACAATAGTGGCGTTAGTCCAGGCCAGGGGTCTCATTTATCAAACATTGCGTAGAATCCTTACTAAAACCGTACTTAAGCTCAGCAAAACAGAAGTACTTACGCCAAGCAGGTGTGTGATCTATCAAACATGGAGGACGCACAGCTGCACGCAACCTCCGCTTCATAAATCAGAGACTAACGAGAATGTTTCTCAGCTGCATTTTAGTCACATCCCGCCCTCACCACGCCCACTTACTGCCATAAATGGTCAATGCAAAGTGCCTTGTGGACCTCATGCACATACATAAGCCGGCTGTTGCAGCGCTCCGCCAATGACATGGCGACCGTAGATCAAGGCAGATCAAGGAAGCGCTATTTCACAGAAGCAGAAGTTGAGGTACCTGTGGGTGAGGTGGAGAAATGAAAGGAAGTGCTTTTGCAAAACAAATAAGAGAAAATCCACGGAGTGGCACAGCGTTGCTGAAGCCGTCAATGCTGAATTCTTCAGAGAGATCTGTGGCGGATATAAAAAAATGGTCCAATCAGGATTCGATCCCCAGACTCCCGGGTGAAAGTCACGCGCACTAACCAGTCACCCAAACGGAGATCTCCCTTGTTCAAGTAGCCAGGGCGCATGATCAATCGGGTCACAGTGACAGGACACACACACTGTCACAGACGCATGATGTTCTGTCTCAATCTGCCCCCCTGCTGATATTCTGCACTTCAGGCTGTGTGTGTGTGTGTGTGTGTGTGTTTGTCGCTACGTTTTCTTTCATAAATCCCAAAGTTTGCGTGGAAAGTTGCTTACGCAGTTTTCTGACCCCGTTTTGTGCGTAAGCTAGCTTGATGAATGAGGTCCCAGAACCTTTGTGAAGTGGAGGAACGGGAGCGGATTCTGTGTTATGTCAGGATGGACAAGAACCTCAGAGAGTCACAACCTCAGAGGATCAGAACCTCAGAGGACCAGAACCTCAAAGGACAACAACCTCAGAGGACAACAACTTCAGAGGACCAGAACCTCAGAGGACCAGAACCTCAGAGGACAACAACCTCAGAGGACCAGAACCTCAGAGGACCAGAACCTCAGAGGACAAGAACCTCAGAGGACCAGAACCTCAAAGGACCAGAACCTCAGAGGACAACAACCTCAGAGGACCAGAACCTCAGAGGACAACAACCTCAGAGGACCAGAACCTCAGAGGACAACAACCTCAGAGGACAGGAACCTCAGAGAGTCACAACCTCAGAGGACAACTACCTCAGAGAATCACAGCCTCAGAGGACCAGAACGTCAGAGGACCGGAACCTCAGAGAGTCACAACCTCAGAGGACAACAACCTCAGACGACCAGAACCTCAGAGGACAACAACCTCAGACGACCAGAACCTCAGAGGACAACAACCTCAGAGGACCAGAACCTCAGAGGACAACAACCTCAGAGGACCAGAGTGTCTGCGGGACGTTTATCACAACTAGTTGGATATCCAGCATGAAGAGGTAAACAGATGTCAGACTGTACCAGTAGGTGTACCTAATAACGGGACCAGAGTGTGTCCTACACACACGCAGGTCTGTTTGGCCTAAGTATAAAATGTAAGTGTGTCGGTAAAAGAGCCCAGCCTCTGAGGCTTTTGACACAGTTAACTGTCACTGCCACCAGGGACTCATATCCACACACAGTTCCAGCCATGTTACAGCTAACTGAACGGTGTGTGAGCCATGAGATGTGAACAGCACGAGCCACACACGTGTTTACGTTAATGCCGGCTCTGCTCCAGCCTGACCTGTATGTTTCTCTGAGCACGTGCTAACGAACGAACCCGGAGCCAGCTACGTTCAGATTCAACAGAAAATGACAGCCTCCCTAGTCTTACCTGCACCGCCTCGTGAAGCTGAAGCAAACACCTACAGGAGCGAGCTGGTCTCCCACAGAAGCCTCTTCAACCCGGCAGCGTTGGAGCCTACTCTGCTCTTATTGGTGTAGCACTTTTCTCACCGCGCAGTCCAGAAAACTAGCTAAATTAGCCAAACAGTCCACTGCCACACGTTGAGAGGCGCAGGTAATGGACGTCATACATGCGCCAACCAATCAAAATTCAAAGAAAGACGGAAGCAACAGAACAGTCCTTCTAAAAAAATTTGCATATTGTGATAAAGTTCATCATTTCCTGTAATGTACTGATAAACATTAGACTTTCATATATATTAGATTCATTACACACAACTGAAGTAGTTCAAGCCCTTTATTGTTTCTAACATTGATGATTTTGGCGTACAGCTCATGAAAACCCAAAATTCCTATCTCAAAAAATTAGCATATTTCATCCGACCAATAATAGAAAAGTGTTTTAATACAGAAAAAGTCAACCTTCAAATAATTATGTTCAGTTATGCACTCAATACTTGGTCGGGAATCCTTTTGCAGAAATGACTGCTTCAATGCGGCGTGGCATGGAGGCAATCAGCCTGTGGCACTGCTGAGGTGTCATGGAGGCCCAGGATGCTTCGATAGCAGCCTTAAGCTCATCCAGAGTGTTGGGTCCTGTGTTTCTCAACTTTCTCTTCACAATATCCCACAGAGTGCCAGGTCGTGCTGAAAAATGAAATCTTCATCTCCATAAAGCTTTTCAGCAGATGGAAGCATGAAGTGCTCCAAAATCTCCTGATAGCTAGCTGCAGTGACCCTGCCCTTGATAAAACACAGCGGACCAACACCAGCAGCTGACATGGCACCCCAGACCATCACTGACTGTGGGTACTGGGCTTCAGGTATTTTGGCATTTCCCTCTGCCCAGTCTTCCTCCAGACTCTGGCACCTTGATTTCCGAATGACATGCAAAATTTGCTTTTATCCGAACAAAGTACCGTATTTTCCTGACTATAAGCCGCTACTTTTTTCCCACGCTTTGAACCATGCGGCTTATAATGAGGTGCGGCTTTACTGAAGATGTTCCTTCACCTGCAGGGGGCGTTTTAGCAGAAAGTGAAACAGGTGGAAGTCAAAAGTGGAAATCAAAGAAAGTGCTCATTTTAATTTAGCACATGCAAGCAGCCGGCACGATCCATACCCCCTCATCATGGTAACTACACGTATGAGTTCATATGATGCAGCATTTACGTTGAAGGCCATCGATCTGGCAGTAAAGGAGGGAAACAGTGCTGCCGCACGTACGCTTGGCATGAATGAATCCATGGTTCGGCGCTGGAGACGGCAGCGGGAAGAACTCATTCAAGCCAGCTTCACCCGGGGATGATGGCGGCAACACGGACAGCGACACTGACATCGCCACAGAAAAAGTATGTGATGAAGCTCTTCTGAGGCTGTTCAACTCCGACACTGAAGAAGAGGACTTTAATGGCTTTAGTGTGCAGGAGGAAGATGAGAGCGAATGACTTCTTCTGGTAGGCAAGTGTGTTTTATTTACTAAGCAGGCATGTTGTAACAGACGCCGTCTGTTTTGTAGCCACTAGGTGGCCCTAGTGTCACGACCTGCTCTCCTGGCTCTAGATGAGCCAGGTGAAGTTTATTTCAATCAGTGAGGCTCCCTGTTAAAAGGGTGCGTCAGATGATACGAGGGGGGGGGGGGTTCAGAAGAGAACAAGCAGCAGTGTTTGCTCTCCTCTTTCCCTCCTCATGCTGACGTTAAAGTCTCGCTTTGCTTACCTGAAAGGTATCGGTAATCGTTTCCTAGTTTCTAGAGCTCGTTTTGTGTTTCTTCAGCATCCTTGTTAAAGAGAGATCTAGCTCACCCTTTTGGTGGAGCTTTTTGTGTTAATCCTGCTCATTCTTTACCCGGTTTTAATCCCCGGCGCTTTGTGTTTAATATTATTATTGTTGTTAAATCCCCAGTTTTGGATGTCTCTTGTTTTGTATCATTATACTGACTTTTAGTTAAATAAACTCCTTTTAAGAGAGTAAATCTTGGTTTGTTCCTGTTCACAACCACATTTCTTTACGCTCCCTAACCACATCATCTCTTAGACGAGCTGGGGGCTCGTCCGGGATTTTTACACATTAATAAACCAGTTTTACATTCTAGTTTGTGTTGTTTGCAGGACTAACATTGTTTTCCTCTCTTGGAGGTGGAGCGGACGTCACCATGGCAACCTTTGATTTGCAGGCTTTTGTGGAGGCTCCTTCGCGCCGGCTGCTGGAGCGTTGCAGAAAAGCCGACCTGCAGGGAGTAGCTGCCCACTTCGACCTGATTGTCCCGAAACAGCTGACAAAAGACGCTCTACGGAAGTTCGTGTTGGAATATTTGGAGGCGCAGGGAATCTTCCCGCCTCCTTCTGAGACCGACTCACGCCCTTCGTCACAACCAGTGACTCCAGGAGAAGAGGATAAGATCAGACAACCAGAAGAGTCATCTTCAGGCTCCCCGTCACCAGGTCAAAGTCCTCCTACTTCTCCACACAGTAGAACCCGCCTGAAGCTCCGGCTCGCTCGCCCGCGCATCGAGGCGGATGAACGCGCCCTAGAACGAAAGCTACGTCACGAGTTGGACTTGAAAAGACTGGACGCCGAAACCCAGTTTAAAATGCTCGATCTCGAGTTACGGAATAAGAAGCCCGTTCCTGCCGCTGCTTGGACTTCCTCTCAGGAACCCGATGGTTCGGACGCCTCCCAGGCGGGAGGTCGACCCGCCCCAGTAGCACCCGCCAGTTTGCCGTTGCAGACCCCACCTTTCGATGTCAGCAAATGTATCTCGCTGCTGCCCCAGTTCCAGGAGAAGGAAGTGGATGGCTACTTCCTAGCTTTTGAGCGGATCGCTGCGACGCTCCAGTGGCCTCGCGAGGTTTGGTCTCTGCTCTTGACTTGCAAGTTAAAAGGTAAGGCCCTTCAAGTGGTATCCGCTCTGTCTCCAACAGATGGCGCTAATTATGACAAGGTGAAATCCTCTGTGCTCACGGCCTATGAACTTGTTTTATGGTTGTCCTTTAGTTGTACAGTTTTGGAATCAATTGTCTTCATTAGTTTGGGATTCTCATAAAATATTGATTACTTTTAATGAACGTATGGTCTTATTCTTAAACGTTAAATGTTAAACGAGGTTAAAGTTAACGAGGTAATAAAATTGCTGTGTCTGTTGGGTAAATTTCACATTCATAAAGTCAGATTTCTACAGGCTATACCAAATGTAACTTTATTTTATATTGATCTTAATTTTTTTTATGACTCTGTATGTAGAATTTGTAAAAACAAGAAAGCTGTGAAAATATGCAACTTGATGAATTCTATTATGCCCCATATTACAAGGTAATGTATTAGTGGAATTTTATTTTATTTGTGTATAATTATTTATGTTTATTTTTATTAACATTTTTTTTCTCTTTCTTCTCTGTTTGTCAATGTATCACACCCTGTACATCGATGTTGTTTTGTCAATATGTTATGTCTTGTCTGCTGCAAATGTGTCAATAAAGATTGTTTAAAAAAACGGTTTAGATTCGAAAAACCTCGACTAAACCAAACTTATGTTGAGTATACCCACGCTAAGTCGGTGTTGTTTGAGAAATGGTGTGCTGCTTCTCATGTCTCCTCGCTAGCCGAGCTGAAAGAATTAATTTTGATAGAGGAGTTCAAACGTCATCTCCCTGAGAGACTGGTTCACTACTTAAATGAACAGAAGGTCACTTCCTTCTCTGAGGCTGCTTTGATGGCCGACGAATTCTCGCTAACTCACCGCGTCCGAGAGAGTCGTTCAGAAGTAAACAGAGGAATCAGACCCAGTGTGAAAACCTCTCCTAATCCTAATCCTGAAAATCCAGAGTGTTTCTATTGCCATAAACGCGGTCACGTAATCCGTGGCTGCTACGCGTTAAAACTGAAGAACCGTAGATCCGGAAATTCTCCAAAGAAAAACAGAACTGAAATAGCTTGTTGTTTGGAAGCTAACTCAGAAAAGCCTCCCTGCTATCAGCCCTTTCTATCAGAGGGTCTTGTGTCTCTTCCGGATTCTGAAAACGAAACCAAAGTAGTCATCCTGAGAGATACGGGAGCTTCCCTAACTTTAATAAAAAGAAGCGTGTTGTCCTTTTCTGAAAACAGTCAAGCCGGCTACTCGGTGTTGCTTCAAGGTATTGAGATGGGAACTATCTCTGCTGAAATGCACTCTATTAAACTGTCCTGTCCTTTAGTCTCGGGTGACTTTGTGGTCGGGGTGTTGGATGAGCTCCCAACTAAAGGAGTTGACTTAATCTTGGGAAATGATGCTGCTGGAGGCTTGGTCGTGCCTCTGCCTGAGCTCAAATTGGACGGGTACTGAATTGGGTACTTTTTAAGGTACCGACCGAATTCCACAGTACCGACTGAGCACCGATTCACTTCATTTGAAACGGTGCCTCGTTTCGGTACCCGTTCTTCACAACGAGAACTTGCCTAGACAGCTGTGCATGCGCAAGAGCGTTATGTCGGTCGCTGCGAGCCAGTTGTAAACAGAGCAGCATGGTAGAAAGAACGAAAGCTAAAGCTTGGGTCCACTTCACTAAATGTGATGGGTAACTGGGTGATGATGAAACCAGCGACGACGTGTCCACTCGTTATGTTTAACCACAGCTCTAGTTGATTGGTTTGGTTCTATAAACCTGATCTGTGGGGGTCCCTGTCGATAATTCTGCACTGTGTGACCTTTCCTCCTGCTCCTCGATTATGTAATCATGTCCGAATATTTCACAAGGATCCAACATTCCAAGTTCTGTCATGGGAAGGCTTAATAAGTTTTATTTAATTTAATTGTGTATATAGGTATGTATGTACGCATGTGTATATATTTGTGTGTGTATATTCATATATTTACGTGTGTATATATATTTTTATACATATCATTATTTTTACTATTATTTATTTACTTTCTTTCTTTTCTCTTTTTTAAGTCTGTTATAACTTTCTAACTCTGCCACCTTATTTGTTATCGGTTGTGTTGTAGGAGGACCTGCTCGAAAACGAGATGTTACATCTCAAGCAGTTTATCCTCCTGAAACACATAAGTTAAATAAATAAATAAATAAATAAATAATAGTACTGTGTATTAGAATTGGCGAACCGTTGGATTTTAAGGAGGTATTTGTTGTTTTCAGGGTCAGGATCATTCACTGAAGCTTGAATCGGAGGCCTCCCATATCCCTGATAACGTTTGCACCACTGACTCAGCTGATGGAAAACCTTTAAGCAAACATTCTGATTCTCACGTTTCACCTCATAACATGTGAGCGTTTTATCTGTCATACTGACTGATTTGAGCCCTTTTTACATTGATTTACTTGGGCAGCCATTTTTGATTTAGTCAACATCAGAACTGAAAAAGCTGATTCTGTCGCGGAGTTTCGTTAAAATCCATCCTGTTGTTCCTGAAATAGTATGTAAGTAATGTCAGTTTTGGGTTGAATTTGCTTTGTTTTCCACAACTAAAAGACACGAAACACTGAATTTGTTACCATGGTATTTTTTATACAAGATTGCAGGATGTGAGGAAAATGCTTTCGTGTTATTGAGCTCTGAGAAAAACAACAACCCTCCCTTCGTGACCTTCTGATCCCGAGCTCATCTGACTAAACAGCGGCGTGTCTTTGACCCTCAGCTCTGTTCCCTCCCGTGGAGAAACCAAGATCTTTTCATGTGTGAACTTAAAAAAGATTTGCACCCAAACTGGACTAAATGTAAAACACCTCTTCTGGTGAAATGTCCACCCATGAACTCCGTCCATCTCACGAGCTGAAACTGTCTGATCCGTGTTTCAGTTTGCATCCTGTGGACCTGGAGTGACACGTGCGTGTTGTGCAGATGGTCTTATACAAAACAAACATGTTGGCGGTGCAGTGAGTGTCTTTGGCCCTCAAACATGCCCCCTGCCATCGACAAACATCCTCTTCCGACGAGTTCGGTCTGGATCCTGCTGACAGTGAGGCCCTGCTCTGCAGTGCTGCACCCTGACCCCGGTGGAGGGAGACAGGTGCTTACACAACCCAAATGTTTGAACTGAGTTTAAACGACTAAACTAAACTCCATGATGTTAAAGAATAATTGAAAACAACTTGGAATGTGGTCATAATTCATATAACTAATGGTAAGGAAAACATGACATTCAATTATTTAAATTATAAATGCAACAAGGCACAGGAGTTAAGAGCCCGCCCTGTAATCAGAAGGTTGCAGGTTCGAGCCCTGCTCAGTCTGTAGCTGCCGTTGTGTCCTTGGGCAAGACACTTAACCCACCCTGCCTGCTGGTGGTGGTCGGAGGGACCGGTGGCGCCTGTGTTCAGCAGCCTCGCTTCTGTCAATGCGCCCCAGGGCAGCTGTAGCTACAATGTAGCTCATCCCCACCAGGGTGTGAATGTGTGTGTGTGAAAGGGTGAAAGACTGATTACACTGTAAAGCGCCTTGAGGGGTTCCCGGACTCTAGAAGGCGCTATATCAAATACAGGCCATTCACCATTTACCATAAATCACTGCAGAACTCCTGTTTTTTTTTTGTTTTTTTTTGTTTTGTTTTTTGTTTGTTTTACAACGAAAGATCATTTCAGTTTGAAGTCAGGTAAGTGACTGACTAATATATATTTATTGGTGTGCTAATTTATATGCCACCAAATGAGTTGGTTAATTTCATATTTGTAACACTCCTGTTATGAAAGCTGAACAGTTTGTCGACATAAATAAGTGGAAAAATTGTTTTACCAAGAGTGTGCAAAGCAGTTATCAGAGCAAAGGGTGGCTATTTTGAAGAAAATTGAATATAAAACATGTTTTCAGTTATTTCACCTTTTTTGGTTAAGGAACATAACTCCACATGTGTTCATTCATAGTTTTGATGCCTTCAGTGAGAATCTACCAATACAAATGGTCATGAAAATATAGACAACACATTGAATGAGGTGTGTGCAAACTTTTGGCCTGAACTGTATGTGTTAGGAGAAGATGCTAACTCCACATATGCATGGAGAGAACATGCTAACTCCATATATGTGAGGAGAGAACATGCTAACCCCACATATGCATGGAGAGAACATGCTAACTCCATATATGTGAGGAGAGAACATGCTAACCCCACATATGCATGGAGAGAACATGCTAACTCCATATATGTGAGGAGAGAACATGCTAACCCCACATATGCATGGAGAGAACATGCTAACTCCATATATGTGAGGAGAGAACATGCTAACCCCACATATGCATGGAGAGAACATGCTAACTCCATATATGTGAGGAGAGAACATGCTAACCCCACATATGCATGGAGAGAACATGCTAACTCCATATATGTGAGGAGAGAACATGCTAACCCCACATATGCATGGAGAGAACATGCTAACTCCATATAGGCATAGGGAGCCTAATGGGCCATTCCCATCTGTACCGGGTCGGCCCGGGCCGGGTAGCGTAGCTTGTTTACATATCTGGGTGGCCTGGTATTTTTCCGGGCCAACCAAGGCTCATTCTCAGCCCTCTTCTCGAGGGGGTCTGCTTCAGGCCGACCAGGGCCAACACACCCACTGCTGACAGCAAATTCACACCTTCCATTAGAGCAAGCCTCTGATTGGTGGGTAGAATCAGCCCACATGGGCTTAAGACAAGGATGTGTGGAATCAACCGGGCCAGGCTGGGGCCGACTGGGGCTACCCGGCCCGGGCCGACCCGGTACAGATGGGAATGGCCCATAAGTCACTTCCAGACCACGGGTCCCCGGAAGAACAAAAAACATGAATGCAAGTCAACGGGGCTAAAAATGCTATTTTCTAATTCCGCTTGTTTTGTGCCATGGATTTCACACATGATGTCTGTGAGTGTTAAAGACACATTTTGATACCAAGAACGCGCTTATTTTCGAACAGGGGGAAATGCTATTTTAGGTTTGGTGTGAAAATAAGTCCAGAACTACAAATGTGCTTCAGAAAAGTGACGTCATCGAACCAGACACGGAGAAAGCTGAGGGAAAAGGGCTGTAAGTTCAGCAAACTTCCTACAGGAGGAAAGAACCACCATAAATCTGGTCATTTGGTAAGTAGCAGCTACGCTAGGGGAGAGGAGATTATGAGGTGATGTCACATATGCGACGTGCCGATTTCTAGTTTGTAGCCATGCTAATTACGAACTTTCAAAAGCTAACAAATCTCAAAGTACGTGACTAGCGTGGTCGAAAACCCCATCATTACTTTTAATTTAAATTGCAGTACAACATATGTGTGATCCAGAGAGTAAGGCAAAGCAGATTAAAAAATAGAGTTCTTAGCCCCGTTGACTGGCATTCATTTTGTCGTTTTTACGGGGACCCGTGCTGTGGAAGTGACTTAGGCTCCCTATGGAGAGAACATGCTAACTCCATATATGCATGGAGAGAGCATGCAAACTCCACATATGCATGAAAAGAACATGCTAACTCCATATATGCATGAAAAGAACATGCTAACTCCATATATGCATGGAGAGAACATGCTAACTCCACATGGGCATAGAGAGAAGATAGTGGCCATCCAAGTATGTGAGCATTTAAACACTAATGCTCTGTTTGAGGACTTTCAGTCTGGTTTTAGAGAGTATCACAGCACTGAAACTGCATTAGTGAGAGTTACAAATGATATTCTCATGGCCTCAGATAAGAATCTTGTGTCTGTTCTAGTCTTGTTAGATCTCAGTGCTGCCTTTGACACAGTTGATCACAATGTTCTTTTAGAAAGACTTGAACATGTTGTAGGGATCAAAGGAACAGCGTTAGGCTGGTTTAAATCCTACCTGTCTGACAGATTTCATTTTGTAAATGTACATGACAAATCTTTTTCGTACTCCAGGGTTACATGTGGAGTACCACAGGGTTCAGTGCATGGACCAATTCTTTTTACTATGTATATGCTCCCAATTGGTAAAATCATTAGACAGCATGGGATAAACTTCCACTGTTATGCTGACGATACTCAGTTATATTTATCCATTAACCCTGATTAAACAAATCGGTTAGGTAGATTACAGGCTTGTCTTCAGGACATAAAAAATTGGATGACTCTAAACTTTTTGCTTTTAAATCAAGACAAGACGGAAGTTCTCATCTTTGGACCAGAAATCCAGAAAAGGAAATTGCTTAGCCAATCGCCTGACCTGAATGGCATTACATTAATCTCCGAGAACAAAGTAAGGAACCTTGGTGTTATCTTTGACCAGGACATGCCATTCAAATCCCA